>PVKU01009717.1:0-58984 GCA_004027475.1 Anoura caudifer
GAAGACACAAATGCTTTCTAACAGTCCTTACATTTACAGGTCCATCTCCAATCTGCACTATCTTGTGACTGCAGAGCTGAGCGATAAATGCAGGTTCTCCCACATTCTTTGCATTAACAGGGTTCATCTCTACAACGTGTTCTCACATGTTTACGGTAACTACTTGGGTAACCAAAGGCTTTACCACATTTTATACATTCGTAGGGCTTTTCTCCACTGTGTATTCTTTCGTGCATTTGACAGTACCTGCTACAACTGAAAGCTTTTCCACATTGCTTACATTGATATGGTTTCTTCCCGCTGTGAGTTTTTTCATGAATTTGAAAGTAACTGGGACGACTAAAGGCTTTCCCACATTGCTTACATTCATAGGGTTTCTCCCCAGAATGAGTTTTTTCATGATTTCTAAGAAAAGTGGGATAACGGAAAGCTTTACCACATTCCTTACATTCATGAGGCTTCTTTCCATCATGAGTTCTTTTATGTTTTCTAAGATATCTGAGTAAACTGAAGGCTTTACCACATTCCTTACAATCATAGGGCTTTTCTCCCCTGTGTGTCATTTCATGACTTCGAAATTTTCTTGCACAAATGAAATCTCTCCCACACTCCTTACATTTAAAAGGTCCATCTCTGCTGTGCTTGATCATGTGTCTTTGAAATATGGTGAGAGAACTCCAGGCTTTGCCACACTTCTTACACTCATAGGGTTTCTCTTGAGTATGAGTTACTGCATGTCTACATAAGTTACTTGAATACCTGTAGGCTTTACCACATTTTGTACATTCATAGGGCTTTTCTGCACAGTGTTTCTTTTCATGTACTCGAACATATCGGCGCTGCTTGAAAGCTTTCCCACATTCCTTACATTTATAAGGCTTCTCTTCATATTCCCGACACTGGTATAGTTTGGGTCCAGTGAGCGATCTTGCGTGGCTAGTAAAGGATAAAAGATGCATGAAGACTTGTGCACACAACCTGGATTTAGGTAGTTTTATTTCAGTAGCAGTTTTTTTCTTTTCAGCACGGTCTGGAATCTGGCTGAAGGTTTCTCTACATTGATTTCCTTCTTTCCTTTTATAGAGTCTTTCTACCATATGACTGCTGTAAAAATCAAAAGCATATCATTAATACTTTTTTATTAGTGGTTTTATATTTATTAATTGTATGACAATGACATTTTTACAATTTTCAAGGAAAGTGTAGGGTTTCTGCACGTACTGTTTGAAGTGGCTATACTAATAGCTCTGAAATTGGTCTTGATCATAGAGATTATAAAAACAGTAATATTCACTAATGCTGTTTCTGTGTACTGTTTCCAAGTATACTTATTTTTTAAACACTAAACATCTAGGTTACATTTGAGAAAAATATTTTGATGAAAGTAGTCTATGAATCAGTAAATTTGAAAAGGGACTCCTGTGATTTGTTTGCCTATGTTTCTTCCCCCTTTTAAAAAATTTATTTATTTACTTATTTATTTATTTTTAGAGAGAGGGGAAGGGAGGGAGAAAGAAAGGGAGAGAAACATCAGTGTGTGGTTATCTCCCGAGTGCTCCTACTAGGGACCTCGTCCGCAACCCAGGCATGTACCTTCACTGGGACTGGAATTGGCAACCCTTTGGTTCACAGGCTGGCGCTCAAGCCACTGAGACACACCAGCCAGAGCTGTTTGCCTGTTTTTAAAATATGATGAAATATTACAATTCTCTTGTGGGACACTGCTCTCTCATGTCAGGGTGACTCACCTAGGATTTGTCCCACGTTTTTCATACTGATCTTCACTGTTATGGTCTTCCCATTTTTCTTCCAAAATACATGCTAGAAAAAAATTATAAATTATTAAAGAATATGAAAAATGGCTAGATTTTAGGTCCACAATGAGCTGTGATCATGCCTAATTTAGTTATGTATTTTCTTTCCACATTTCACCTCTTCAAACAGCATTGATGAGCAAGCAACACTAGTTTTCTAACTGACTAAAAGAGTAAATAAGAAGCTGTCATCACTACCTATTGAGGCCAGGTTCCTGAAGGTTTCCTGCATCACATCTCTGTACAGTTTCTTCTGGGTCGGATTCAGGATAGCCCACTCCTCCATGGTGAACTTCACGTTAACATCCTCCAAGGCCACGGAGTCCTAGAACATCCCACACATGTATATACAGGAGGGTGGGTGAGACAGACAGCACTGGGGATCTACACACAAATCATGCGCAGTTCGCATATGACATGGGGTCCCCAACATTTATTCTATGACTTGGTTGTCAGACTAGTATTTATTAGCTACAACTCACTTCCTCAGGAAACACATTTAATTTTTGTTACATTTTGTTACATTTTTATTGTGATCACTTCAAGTCTTCACTGCTCTGTGCCCTGCTCTCTCCGTCAGGGCACAGAGCTCTTTGAAGAAATTCTATACAGATAAAAAATATTTCCAGTTTAAGCACATCAATTCCTTTTGAGAAAACTGTCATCTCCTTTAATACCACATGATGCAGCACTACATGAAGCACACTGTCACATCTGCATAAAGTTTTAATGAATATGAACAAAATAAACACCTGGAAGCTTTTTCGTCTATTCTTATCACCAAACATGAGAGACCAGGAGGTCTGTGGAAATTCCACTTGTAACAAAATGCAGCTGGCCATATTGTCCCGAAGTACTCTGGACCATTTGAAGTAGTCAGATCCACTTGGCCGAATGAAAATATTGCTGTGGAGGAGTATGTTTATTTAATATTTATTGCTGACTCCATTTGACCTTCTTTTGTCTGTCTCACTTCATGGAGCTAGGAAGTTACCAGTGTTAAGAGCTCAGGAATCAGGAAGGCAGGGCAATTTAGACCTCTCCAAAATTCCTATATTTGCGAGCCTCAGGGTCACTTCAGACCAGTTGGGTTTTTTTTGTTTTTTTTTTTTTGGTCAAACTATAAGTAAAAGTTTATTTAGAAAGTCACAAAGACAGAGGAAGTGAGTCACAGAAGAAATGGGCTCAGGAAAGAAGTTACAGAAGCCAAAGCAGAGAGTCCTTGGAGCTTAGGAGAGAGGGAAGGACAACATGCCTGGGGGAAATGGGCAGGGAAAGGCGTGGGCGTGCTCCATACAGAAAGCTGCCACTTCACACCAATTTTTAGGACATGTAGCCACATATACTAAAATGATAAGATCACACAAGAAAAGTCTTTCCATCAGAATTGTATCACTGTAACTTGGGTTTTCACTTTGAGCAACAGCTTAACACTTGGCACTTGCAAGGGCCTTCACTGAAATCCACAATATTTTCATGTTGAATTGGCACATGGTCACAAAATACATAAGGTGTCGGGCAGGGGCTGGGGGGTTGGGTGGTATTGGAAATATCAGAGAAAACACCATTTAATGTACATGACTGTCTAACCACTATGTATTACACCTCAAACTAATACAAAATAATATTGAATGTAAATTGTAACTGGAATTTAAATTGTTAAGTGAAAGCACATACAGTGTTTATGGATAGAAAGAATTCATATCATTAAAATGTCCATACTACCCAAAGCAATCTATCAACTTAATGCAATTCCTATCAAGGTGCAATGGCATATCTCACAGAACTAGAACAAATATTCCAAAAATTCATATGGAACCACAAAAGATCCCAAATAGCCATAGCAATCTTGAGAAAGAACAAAGTTGGAGGAATCACACCATCTGATATCTAAATATACTACAAGTCCATAGTAATCAAAACAGCATGGTACTGGCATAAAAACAGACACACAGAATAGAAAGCCCAGAAATAAACCCATGCTTTTATGGTCAATTAATATTTGACAAAGGAGGCCAAAACATGCAATAGGGTAAAGACAGTCTATTCAATAAATGATGTTAGACAGATACATGCAAAACCATAAAAATCCTAGAGGAAAACATAGGCAGTAAAATTCTGGACATTTCTCTTAGCAACATTTTTTTTCTGATAGATCTCTTCAGGCAAGGGAATACAAAAGAAAAAAAAAACAAATGGGACCACATCAAACTAAAAAGTTTTTGCACAGCAAAGGAAACCATCAACAATAGGAAAAGGCAAAAAGACAACTCACTGAATGAGAGAACATACATTCGCCAATGATATATCTGATAAGGGATTAATACTTCAAAATTTTAAAGTTATGCAACTCAATACCCAAAACCCCAAACAAACGAGCCAATTAAAAAATGGGCAGAAGGGCTTGACTGGACTGGCTATGGGAGGTTGGGTATTGTCCTGAAAACCTAAAGGTCACTGGTTCGATTCCCAGTCAGGGTACATGCCTGGGGTGTGAGCTAGGTTCCCGTTTGAGAGTGTGCAAGAGGCAACTGATTGATGTTTTACATGTTCTCTCCCACTCTTTCTCCCTCCCTTCCCTTCTCTCAAAAAATAAATAAATATAATCTTAAAAAAAAATGGGCAAAGGACCTAAAAGACATTTCTTGAAAGAGGACATACAGACAGCCAATAGGTATATGAAAAAATGCTCATCACTAATCATCAAAGAAATGCAAATGAAAACCGCAATGAAATTTCACCTCACACATCAATAAATCAACAAGAGTTGGTGAGGATGTGGAGAAAAGGGAAACCTCATGCACTGTTGGGAATGCAGACTGGAGCAACCACTATGGAAAACAATATGGAGTTCCCCCCCAAATTAAAAATCGAACTGCCTTATGATCCAGCAATTCCACTTCTGGGAATATATCCGAAGAAGCATGAAACATTAATGTGCACCCCTACATTCATTGTAGCATTATTTACTACAGCCAAGATTTAGAAGCAGCCCAAGTGACCATCAGTAAATGAATGGATAAAAAGCTGTGATACATTTATAGAGTGTAATGCTACTTGGCTGTAAAATGGAAGGAAATCTTACCTTTTCTTTTTTTTAAAGGTTTTATTTATTTTTATAGAGGGGGAAGAGAGGGAGAAAGAGAAACATTGATCTGTTGCCTCTCGCACACTCCCAACTGGGGACTTGGCCTGCAACCCAGGCGCATGCCCTGACTGGGAATTGAACCAGCAACCTTTTGATTTGCTGGCTGGTGCTCAATACACTGAGCCACCCCAGCCAGGGCAGAAATCTTACCTTTTAAACAGCATGGATGGACCAGGAGATTATTATGCTAAGTGAAATAAGCCAGTTAGAGAAAGATATGAGAAATACTGTATGATTTCACTTATATGTGGAATTTAATGAACAAAATAGAAACAGACCCATAGATAGGGAGAACAGAATGACAGCTGTCATGTGGTATGGGGTTAGAGGGCTAGGTGAAAAAGAAGAAGGGATTTAGAAAAAAAGAAACAGCCCTGGCTGGTGTCACTCAGGGGTTGAGCGCCAGCCTGCAAATCAAAGGGTTGCCAGTTCGATTCCCAGCCTAGGGCACATGCCTAGGTTACAGACCAGGTCCCCAGTAGGGGGCAAATGAGAGGCAACCACACATTGATGTTTCTTTCCCTCTTTCTCCCTCCCTTCCCCATCTCTAAAAATAAATAAAATCCTTTTTTTTTAAGAAAGAACCCTCCCAAAAAAACTCAAGACACAGACAACTGTATGGTGATTACCAGAGGGAAAGGAGGTAGGGGACAGTAGAGGAGGGTAACACGGGAGGGGGGTGGATAAATGGTGATGGAAGGAAACTTGACTTTGGGTGGTAAACAAATGATACAATATACAGATGATGTATTAGAGAATCTTTTTTTAAAGATTATATTTATTTATCTTTAGAGGGGAAGAGAAGAAGAGAGGGAGACAAATACCAATGTATGGTTGCCTCTCGTGGTCCCCTGCTGAGAACTGGCCTGCAACCCAGGTATATGCCCTGACTGGGAATAGAACCTCGATCCTTTGGTTCACAGGCCCATGCTCAATCCACTGAGCTACACCAGCCAGGGCATATTAGAGAATCTTATACTTGAAACTTTCATAATTTTATCAACCAATGTCATCCCTGTAAATTGAATAAAATTTTTTTAAAAAACAAAAAAAATTTATCTTCACCTGAGGACATGCTTATTGATTTTATCTATCATCTATCTATCTATCTATCTATTCTTAATCCTCACTGAAGGATATTTGTTCATCATTTTTAGAAAGAGGGGAAGGAAGGGAGAAAACATTGATGTGAGAGAGAAACACTGATTGGTTGCCCTTACAAATACTAATCTAAAAGTTTTAAGCATGCCTGAAAACGTAAATATATTCATATCAGACCTTGAAGTTCTCTTGCTTAAAAAGAAATATCTCTATTTGCTTTCACAATGTTCTTGCTTTTTCCACCTTGTATCTCTCAATTAATTGACATTTTCAGAACCCAAGTTCTCAGGGAAACTGGGGCCAAAGGGCTGCACTATTCAGTGGATAAAGGATCCAAAGGAAAGAAACAAGTTTGGAATCAGCTCAGATGAGCTACCTGCTTCCCACAGGACAGAAGGAAAGTCACTTTTGGAAGGTTCCACATCTATACGCTCCAGGTTGAGACAGAACCCCTGAGGTGCGCCAGTCCCTGGGGTCAAAGACAGAAGGACACCTGAGCAGCCCCAGGAGTAAACTCTAGGAACTACAACACCCTCCTCTCCTGGGGGAATAATGGAAATGCTCCCTCTCTCAGGCTTCAGCTCAAAGCAAAGAAACGCTCAGCTGGATTCAGTGTCAGGTTCTGACCCAAATGAACTCCAAGTTCACAGACCCTAACCACAGATGCAGGCTCCTGACTTTCATAGGAAAGCTGGGGGGTTCACAAATTATACTCTGAGTATACCCACACTGTGGATACAAAACTCCAACCTATATCTAAAAACAGGCCCACAAGAGCCACAGCTAAACCCTCAGAAAGAGCATCATCCCCCTCCCCCATGTGCATGTCTGCCCTCAGCTTTCCAGGGCTGCAGCTTCTCAGTGTACAGGCTCCTTCCATGGGGGGTGTGAGCAGGTAAGACACCTGCAGGGGGTCACTCCCCAGGTAGAACCACTGAGCCTTCAAGTACTTCCCTGTGCAGGCTCAAGGTGGAGGGGTCTTCCTTAGCTTAAAGTAACTGGCCCCAGGCCTCTGCTCCCCACTGCAGTTGTTCTGAATCACCATTGATAATGTAAATGACACAAAGCCAGTGTTTGAACAATCAGCAATTACAAGGCACTTTGCTAGCTCAATGAGAAAATCCACAGACTGCATTGCCAAGATATATATGTATGTTAATTAATTATAGTTTCCATGGCAAGATTTTGTTTTATAAGTTGTTAATCATACTTCAACACCTCTGGCCTAAGACCTGAAAATCCATTTGACTCACCCAAAATAATAAACCTTTTAATATCCCCATCCACACTGGGAGGAAAAAAGGGAAACAAGAATTTAATACATGCAATGTAACAATGAAATATTTTACTTTTCCTGTAAGTCACCTCTCTCTGGCATCTTTGGAAATATTTTCTACTGTGTTTCCAGTTGTAGTCATTAAATAAATTTTTACTCATGGAAAACCTAAGACTAAAATAAAGTGCATAAATGTTTTAAGGTGACAAAGTCAGGGAGAGGCAGTGCTGATCTAAAACACTCAGGAAAATTATACAAGAGGAACCTCTACCAAAGGACTTCCCATAGGATATCTGTGCCCAGAAAAGATCCTGGAAAGAGAGGTACAAAGATTTCATGCAAAGTAGTTCCAGGTGGTTATTAGCTACTGTTCTCTCATGTAAAATATCCACATGCACAAACCTTTTAAAAAACAGTTGGGAAACAGTTGACTGTGGGAAAATAATAAACAATTAAAATACTGAGTCTGTTTTATTTAGAAGGAGACAAGAGGCTGACAATGGACCACTTGTGCTAAGTCACATGACCACAGCCAAAATTTAATAGTCATATAAATGAGCCATGCAACAACATATGGCCAACAACAGACCACATACAGGATGGTGGTCTCATAAGATTATAATGGATTTGAAAAACTCCCATCACCCAGTGATGTCATACCCATCATATCATAGAGCAATGCATTACTCAAATATTTATAGTTACGCTGGTATAAAAAAGCTTACTCTGATGCCAAGGCTAGAAAAGTTTAGCATATACAGTCATATACAGTACATAATACTTGATGATAATAAGCGACCATGTTACTGGCTTAAGTATTTATAATACTATACTTCAGGGGTGTCCAACCTCTTGGTGTGGCTGGGCCACCCTGGAAGTAGAAGAGTTGTCTTGGGCCACATATTAAATACACAAACACTAATGAAACTGATGAGGGAAAAAAAAGGTTTTAAGTAAATTTACAATTTTGTGTTGAGCCACATTCATAGGCAGCCTGGGCCTCATGAGGCCCGCTGGCTGGACACTTTCTCTCTTTATTTTAAAGCATACTCTTTCTACTTTATTAAACTTTTTTTGGAAAACAGAATGCTGTTTTATGTAGGCAGCAGCCTCACAGATCTCATGGTCACTGTCTTCTTCTTTTAGTTCTTTAAATTTTATTTATTTATTTATTTTTAGAGAGGGAAACATCAATGTGTAGTTGCCTTTCATGCGCCCCCTACTGGGGACCTGGCCTGCAACCCAGGCAGGTGTCCTGACTGAGAATCAAACTAGTGACCCTTTGGTTTGCAGGCTGGCACTAAATCCACTGAGCTACACCAGCCAGGGCTAATTTTAATTAAAATTATATTTTAATTATGTAATTAAAATTTATGTTTATGTTTTGTTTTAATTTTTAATATTTTATTATTACAGTTATCCTGGTTTTCCCCATTTGCCCCCTCCACCCAGTGCCCCCTACTCCCTCAGGCAATCCCTCTGCCCCCACTGTTCATATCCATGGGTCATGCATATAGTTCTTTGGCTACTTCCTTTTCTATACTGTACTTTACATCCTCATGGCTATTCTGCAACTACCTATTTGTACTTCTTAATCCCCTCACCTCTTTACCCATTCTCCCACACCCCCTTCCCATCTGGCAACCTTCTGGTAACTAACTTCTCTTGCTTTTAAGAGTCTCTTTATCTTTAACCTTTGACACTTTAATTATGATGTGTCTTGCAGTATTCCTCTATGCATCCATCATAATTGGGAGACTCTATGCTTCCTGGACTTGCATATCTATTTCCTTCACCAAATTAGAGAAGTTTTCTTTTACTATTTTTGTATAGATTTCCAATTTCTTGCTCTTTCTCTTCTCCTTGTTGCCCCCCTAGGATGTGAATGTTGGACCTCTTGAAGTTGTCCTAGAGGTTGTTTATACTATTCTTTTTTTTTTCTTCTTTTTGTTCTGCGTGGTTGTTTTTGCTCCCTTGTGTTCCAAATCACTGATTTGATTCTTGGCTTCATCCATTCTACTGTTGTTTCCCTGTAAATTGTTCTTTATTCCAATTTTTGTACCCCTCCTTTCTGACTGGATCTTTTTTACGCTGTTGAGGTCCTCAGTAAGTTCCTCGAGCATCCTTATAAACAGTGCTTTGAACTCTGCATCTGATGGATTGCTTACCTCTGTTTCATTTAGCTTTTTCTGGAGTTTTTATCTTTTCTTTCATTTGGGTCATGTGTCTTTGTCTCCTTGTTTTGACAGCTCCCTGTGCTTGTTTCTATGGATTAGGTTGAACTGCTTTGACTCTGTGTCTTGCTAGTGTGGCCTAATGTAGCAGATGTCCTGTAGGGTCCAGCGGCGCAGCCTTCCCTATCACCCAAGCTGGGTACTCAAGGTGTGCCTTTGTGCAGGCCAAGTACATCCACTTCTTGTAGTTGAGCTTTGGTTGCTGTTGGCAGATCATTTACCCAGGCCAGTCAGCTACAAGGACTGGTGGTGACCACTGACCACCAACCTCTACCCTCCATGGAGAATCAGCTGTGCAAGGGCAGGGTGGTGGTCTACAGCTCTCCACTGGGTGCATTTGCCCTGGGGTTTTCCAAGTGGTGCAGGCCAAGTTCAGCCCCCACCTGTGTTTTGCCTGGGGCACCCTGCCTGAGCTGTAAAGCAATCTGAGACAACTACTACTTGTGCTAGTCTTGGGGATTCCCAGGTGAAGCCAAGCTGTGATTCTAATCTGGCTGCCACTAGGGCTCACGCAAGCTAGCGGTTGTTTGTTTGATAGACTTTAGGAGCCAAAACCAGCCATTCTTATGGAAGAACAACTTGGGTGGGCACATAAATTGGGTGGGGTAGAGCCTCTATGGATCTCCAAGGTAGGTCACACAGTGCTAGCCAGGTTGTTGGAATCTCAGATATGGTATCAGCCTACCAGCTTTAGGGGGAGAGGGCACAGCAAAGGGCCAATGGCCTGTGCTCACCCCAATGCCAGACACACTTCAGTCTCTCCTTGTATAGCACTGGTGCCCTTCAAGCTGCCACCCTGGTGCTGGAGCTCAGAGGGAGAGTCATAGTTGATGAGTCCATGTGTGGGTTCCCTAAGAGGAACTGCTTAGGGCTCCAGCAGCCTCCTCCACCCACTCAACCCCCAATGCTTTTCACAGCCAGGAGTTGTGAGGACTTATCTTCCTGGCACTGGAATCCTGGGCTAGGTGTCTTGGTGTGAGTCTGCGACCTCTCACCCTTGAGATAACCTTCCTGAATTTTTATCCACATGGGTGTGGGGCCAGCTCATCCCACCTCTGTGCCCCTCCTACCAGTCTGGATGGATGTGGTTTCCTCAATTCTATAATTGTCAGACTTCAATTCAACTTGATTTCGTAGTTGTCAGACATCCATTCAACTCCATTTCTGATGTTCCTGAGTGATAGTTGTTCTATATTTTAGTTGTAATTTTTATGTGGTTGTGCGAAGAGGTGAGTCATGTCTGCCTATGTTGCCATCTTGACCAGAAGCCTGCTGTGCCTTTTGATTGTATCATTTTCTCCTGTGCCTGATTTAATCTGTTGTTTTTATAAGTTTAGTGGCCTAAGTGTACAGTGTTATAAAGTCTACAGTAGTGTACAGTAATGTCCTTGGACTTCATACTCACTCACCAATCACTGACTCAGGCAGAGCAACCTCCAGTCCTGCAAGCTCCATTTATCGTAGTGCCCTATAAAGGTGTAGCATTTTTTATTTTGCACACTATATTTTTACTGTACCTTTTCTATGTTTAGACTCACAAATACATACTCCATTGCATTACAATGCCCTACAGTATTTTGTATAGGTTTGTAGCCTAGGGATACTAGACTACACCATATAGCCTAGGGGTGTATTAGGCTACACCATGGCATTTTTGATATTTTATTTTTTATTGATTTTAGAGAGAGGAAGGTGTAGGGAGAGAGAGAGAGAGACAGAGAGAAATACTGTTGTCCCACTTATTTATGCAGTCATTGGTTGCTTCTTGTATGTGTCCTGACCAGGGATGGAACCTGCAACCTTGATCAACCTTGATCAAGATGATGCTCTAACCAATTGAGCACGGGGACAGGGCTACACCATGTGAGTTTGTGTACCTGAAGTCAAAACAACAAAATTGCCTAAGGATGTACTTCCCAGGTTAAGGGGTGTATGACTATTTCATTGCAGTTTCAACCTCTGCCAGGAATAAAATTTTAAACCAATCAGCCTGGAATTTCCTGATCGACACTAACTTGCCTAGCAAGACTCTTGCTGTTCCTTCTCCTAAGGAAAGGTGACCTTCCCTCAAACAATCCTTTCCTCTTTTCCTAATAACCTCTTAAATTGCATTTCTGCCTATAAAAGCCTTCCATTTTGTGCAGTTCCTGGGAGATTCTACTTACTAGATAGGATGCTACTCGATTCATGAATGGAGAATAAAGCCGATTATTTCTTCAAATTTACTCAGTTGATTATTTTTTTTTAACAGTTTGAAATGCACCACAAAAACGAATAGTTGATAACGATCCAGTAAATCAGAGAGGCAAGATGGCGTTTGGGAATTCGGGGGAGAGACTGGAAATGCGATCATTTGTTGCACAGCTAGGCCTGGGGGACAGGTGATGGATTTGAGAGCCTGCTCCACAAACATGATAACTCAGGAGAAAAACGGTTCTCTCGGAAAGAAAGGAGGGATAAGGAACCCCACGAGACCACAGCTTCTCCCATGCACAAATCCCGGAAACCGAGTCAATACTGTCCCTAATAAACCTCCACATGGTCACCGCACCAACTAGGGAGACACGGCAATGTGGTGCAGAGCTGTCCAGAGACGCTCCGGAGTCGTAGTCGCTGTGAGTAGGGGGTAGATCGGGTGCCCGGAGTCACGGCGGCCGGCCCAGCGCCCACACTGCGAGCCCGAGAGGACTGAGGTAGGAGCCGAGTCCCCAAGGGACTTACATCCGCAGACTCCAGACCGGCCGAGGAGAGACCGTTCCGCCAAGGCAATTCGACCAGCCCCACCTCCCGGGATCTGCATCCGGCCGCACACTCACCATTTCTAGGTTTTCCGAGTCTCCCTGACTCCTTCCTACAAGTCCCACAACCAGTACAGATCACAGCTCAACAAATGAAGGCAGAGACACGTGGAGCTTTAAGGGCAAGAGATAAGCGACCCCTACTCCAAGGGTGGTGCGCGCCAGTGAGCAGAACTTCCGGGTGGCTAGGAAGGGTAGCCCCGCCCACCGGCCCCAACAGCTCCAGAGCTGACCGACAGTTCCCAAGGCAACGCCCCCACTGACTGAGTTACAGTCTCCGGAGCCCGAAATAACCAGAACTCATCCTGTGCAGGGACATTTGCACTGGAAATGTAGTGCTGAAAGTCCACCAGGCAGCTGTGATCTTTCCTTGCAAACACAGACACTAAAAGGCACCTTAATGCATGCAATAATTAATATGGCTCCATTTCAATCTTTGTTCACAACTGGAGTCTGACGTGTGGTTTTGCCAAAAAACATACACAGGCTCAGATACTAGGGATGCGAGCCGAGGGGATCGTTCCAGAACGTCAGTCAGATTCCGGAAAAGTGCCCTGAACCCAAGAACAAGCCATCATTTCTGAAGGTGGGGGGATGACTTTTGGGTATTTAGAATGGCTAACTTTACGAAGTGTTTCTGACATGAAAACTTTCCTATGCCATAGAGAATACAAGCCGGTGGTTATGTTTTCTCAATGGTGATTCAGGCACTCTCCAAGGTCCTCAGTCACCCCTTACTTGTAGTTACACTGTTTCATTCGTCAATAATGAGACTTACCAGAAAACAGGGATTCCTGTAAACAATAATCATGATAAGGGATTATTATTTCTGTGATTATTATTAGGATATTATTATGAGTCTGTGATGCTAGCATAATGTTCACTCTGACAAGGCTGGCATCCCCCCTGCCAGGCACTCTCTCCATATAGTAGACACAGATACCGTTTCCGACCATCTCCTCTCCATTCCCTGAGGAATTCTCCGCCTTAGTACTCTCAGAGACCAACAGCCCCACACAAGTCCACCCAAACTGCAGCAGTAACTCATCATGCCTGGGGACACAGAAGAAACCCTGGAAGCCATCGGACGCATGGAGCCCGAGGGACACAAAGAGCCACAAAGAGCCACAAGTGATCTCAGCAGAGAGAGACAAGGAGGGCTCAAGTTGCAACCAGTACTGATCACACAAGGTGGACCGCCGCAGGAGCAGCAGCATCGCTGCATGGCACCCTGCAGGGTGGGAAGGAAAGTCTGTGGACATTCGGCATAAAGAATTGAGAAACAGAGAAGAGATTTCTGTTTCATACTCTTTTGTTCATCCTCCTTGAACAGCTATCAGGAAAACAATATCCTTGAAGCAATTTTCCTGGAAATTAGTCTGATTTTCTAATGTCCAATATGCCTCTGGTTTTTCATTTTGCTTTTTCTTATCTCCTAACTCTTCATCTTCACTTCAAATAAAGGACCTTCTGTACTAAGAAGGTGTGTTCACTGGGGAAGATGCGCGAGTCTGGTCCCCTCTCTCACACTGTTGAACTTCAGAAACGTGATGCTGAAGAAATCGCCTTTCATCCCTACCCTTCCGCATCCCACTTCTGTTTGCACCTGTGGAAATGCAACAGTCCAGAAGCGGCCCTGCCTGGGCAGAAAATGCTGATGTGCTTCCTGCACTGATGGCTGGGAATCGTTCTGCTTGTCAAAGGTTTTTTAGCAACATTGGAAATCTTGCTTTCCCACACTGTCCTCACTTTGGCTCAAATAAATGCTTATAAAAATTCTAATAACAAAAAAGGCCTTTAGTCACTATGGTCATCATTGTAGATATATCTTAAAATTGTGTTTGGTAAGAGCAGGTGGTTCCTGTGATTTTCATCATGGGAATACAAGGGCCAGAATGTACTTCGAGTGTTGGTGCATCCACCTGCACCACAGAAAACCCATGAGAGCTCAAGGTGTCCTGCAAGATGGTCCTCTCAGGCAAAGTGCTCCACTGAAGGAGCTCAGGGAGTCCTCTGAATCCATGGAGAGGGAGACTTCTTCCTCATGATCTTGGAAAGTGACTGTAATGGAATAAATTACCCAAAGTTCTGGAAGGTGCTCTTGGCTCTAAAAAAGAATAAGGAAGAAATTGATCCTTTCTGTGGTTGAGACCATGAAGTAACTGTAAGTGGCAAAGCATCAAGATTTATGTTTGTACTTGAAAATACTTTTTTTGTCATGGTCTGCTAAAATATTAACATAAAGTTTGAGGTAGTAGTGGGAGAAAGAATCAACCAAACTCTTCTATCTCGTGGGGAAGGCATGAATTACCATAAACAATCATCTCAGCATTTATGTTAAAGATTTGGAAGTATGGAAAATAAGTGCCCATAATGAAAACAAAACAGTCATCAGGGAACTTTATTATTAGAAGTGTTACTTCTCAGTAGTTTTACAGGCCAGTTTCTCACATTTCAAGATTCCTCAGTAATGTAGATGTTATAGATTCCATTGAGAGAAGTTCTCCTTTTAAGTCTAAAACGATAATGACAATGAGAAAGGAACAGTAATTCTTACAGTAATTCAAAAGGCACTTTAGAAAGGCTTAGCAACTGTAAGGCACTCAGCACCAGCATGGATTGGCTCATTTCTCTTCATCTTCTCAGACTTCTAAACATGGCAGCACTACTGTGCTCTCATCTGCTGACCGAGGCCACTGAGACCGAGGGGAGCTACATGAATTGTCTAACTTCACAGCGGCAGGCAGTGGGGCGCTCAGATTCATCACCAGGATGAGAAAGTCAAGCACTGCCACGCCGCCCAATTCACCTTTTATTATGAAATTCAGACATATGGGTCATTGACAAGGACAGACTCCTTTGTGTGAAGCAGAAACAAGTTTATTTTTTCACAAGCCTTATTGAGATCCACACTATAGAATAGATTTCCTTGGGCCTTGGTTGAAACCTGAAGTGGGTTCCAGAGTATTTTTTGTCCCTTTTTGGTGCTGAAATTCTGTGGTCACTTCAAGCACGGTGACAGCCGGGGCAGTTCAGCATCGATAGAAGGCATTTGGGAGCAGAGATTTTGTTTGTAAGATGGAAATAAGGGCTTTGAAGGCGAGTTAAAAGTGACATGTGACATAACAGTGAGGCCCGAGTGTGTACACATCTTTTCTCAGAGTGCACCATCTTGTGTGGGTTCAGAACAAGCCACCCCAAGTTGTGCCACAGTGGTGTGCAGGTTATTTTGAGCTAAAGACAATTTTACCAGCAGGCTCAAGAGAAGCTTCTGCCCCTCCCTTTAGCTACCCAGAAGAACTTGAATTAGGGGCCTTGGCCATAATAAAAGATTATCAGCGACAACCTCTTTTTGACCATGCAAGGACCCTTTGAAGACCGCAAGGTGCATGACCTCATCCCTAGTCAGGGTGTCTCGTATACCTGGATCCCTTTTTATCTCTGAACCTGTCCTGGGTGTGGGTGTAGGGTCTGTGCTGTAGAATAAACTCGGGAGTTGCTAGACCAGTGCGGAAGAATGTAGCTCAAATTGGGAGGACTCCATGGTTTGTGTCACTCAGTGGGTAGAGCAGCAAAGTGAAAATGCCAAATACTTCAACATTTGCAAATTTGAAGATAAATGAAAAATCCTCTCAAACAATGTTAGATGTAAAAGTACACCACAAATATCTGATTCAAATCAATACAAAGCCTGGAGTCCCAGATAACAATGTCCAAAGTCACAACCACATATACCATGTACAAAATTTGCAATGATGGCCAAAATGATGAGGAACCATGTCTATATCTTTATTGGGAATCACTATCGTTTATCAAAGAGCAGGGCATTATGTATTGCCACCTTCTACTTACTTTCACACCCTAGCAGTTCCTGAAACAGTGTTTAACATTTTTTACATTGTGGAAATACAAGTGGTTAATGATGACATCCTTACTCACGAGGCTCTACCATCATGTAAGGCTATATACACCCCTGACTCCTATTATGTTACATGTCATTTTTTACTTTCTTTCAAAGCTCTTATTACCATATCATGAAACAAAGCTTTACGGTTTGCTATTCCTTCTCTATTCTCACAAAAGTATAAGCGCCAGGATTGGAAGAACTTGTTTGTTTCATGCCTCACATCCAAATCCCAGTGTCTTATTTGTGCTAAATCGGGTGTGTTGACCCTAAAGTGGGTGACATAACAAGGGATGTTGAAACATTAGCATCGAGTATAGTCTGTTACCAAGAAGTCCTGATTGGACTGTTTCTCCCTTGCCAGAATTGTGTACCCTCAAAATTTACCTAAACGTACAGGCTTCTTCTTACTAATGAGTAACTGAGGCTTCTTACAGAATGAACTTAACTCCGCTACATTGGTTTTGTCTTCTAGAAAACAGTAAGGCCACCACCACACAGGTTCAATACACAGAAAGGTCTTGACAACTTCCGTGGTCATCACGTCGTCTCGCACAAGTCAAACTCCCATAACAGTTCCCAGCAACCTTTCGTGTTATGCCCCTCAATCAGGTGCACTTTGGGGTCACAGTCATTATTGGAATTCATTACTCTATTGGCTACAGGTACGATTTGCAGGTCACTGGCAGGAAGGCACTGAGAAATCATGATTGAAATTTTTGGTTACTAAGAATCAATGAGAATTTCATAACAAAAATTATAACTATAAAAGAATAAAGAGTGAAATATGCCTGGGGGAAAATTACCTGAACCTGACTGCACAGATTAAAATTGACTCAAGGTGCAATCATTAAATGAGGAGAACTGCAGTTTATCCAGATATCCACAAAGGGACATTTTCATGTATCCTCTCGGGAAATGAAGAACAATTCTTTGGTGGCATACAACAGCTTAGAAAATGGTTGATAAAATATTTCTATGAAACAACTACAGAAGCATTATTCTGACCAAAAAATGCACATACTTTTAGTCACATACAATCAAACATAACAAAACACACTGAGGGACTGCATGCAGCTACAAGTAACAGGAAATACTCACAGCCTCCCGACAGGAGGGAGGTGCTGGATCTCACATGGAGGGGCCGGGTCAAGGCAGCCACTGCACACGCAGCTGAGGCGGTAACATTGTAAATGTCATGGCAAGTTAGGAAAGTGCACTTGACAGCACTGTTCACAGCATAAGGTGTTTCCTATACAGATTAGATCTTATGTGGATATAATTGTGCAAAGAGGGGAATCGACTGGAGCATGAAGTCTGACTCAGTTTCCTGGTGGACACAAGAGGGCTTACAGAAAAACCCAGACTCTGAGGGATCTTTCATGTGGATCTTGAGGAAATATCAGTGGAAACCTGCACCTCCATGAAGGTGTCAATTAAATATTTGGTGATAGTTATGCGATAGTCTTGATTGGACGGACAAAAAATCTGGAAATTGGGTTGAAAGATCCAGTACTCAAAGGCCTGATACATCTGTCTCTCCCTGTGTGGTGGTTTCAAAGTCTGACTAATGTGTTCTTCACTGCTCCCTTCCACATCTCACACAAAAGAGGCTACTTGTAAATTCTAAGATGGAAGAATTCTAAGAATTATGCACCATGACCAAGTGGGATTTATTCCAGGTATGTGGGGTTGGATTAACATCTGAAAAACAACTAATGTACTACATCAGATTAATATTGTAAAATCAAAAATGGCATGATCATCTCAAGATATTCAGAGGAAGTACCTGATGAAATCCAACATCCTTTTATGAAATACTCAGCAAACCAGGATTCAAAGAAAATTTCCTGAACCTGATAGTGAACAAATGTGGGACTTCCACAGCTAATACTATATTTAGTGGTAAAATGCTGGGTGTTTGCTCCTGAAATGAGGGGAAAAAACAAGGATGCCAGCTGTTTCCACTTCTATTTGGCAATGTACTGGAGATTTTAGCCAGGAAAATTTGGCCAAAATGGAAATAAAATGAGTCACATTAAATAGAAAAAGGTAAAACTATCTTAACTTAAATATGATTTAACTTGTATGTAGAAAACTAAGAATACACTGAAATATCTATTAGAACTGAAAATTGAGGACAACAAATTTGTATGAGAAAAGATCAGTATATTAAAATTTATTCTCCCTCTCTCAAATCAATAAATAATTTTTTAAATTAAAGTAAAATCAAAATAAACTGTTTCTATATACTGCATACAAGGGGCAACCCATTGATGTTTCTCTGTCACATAGATTTTTTTTCTCTTTCTCTCTGTTCCTCTCTCTAAAGACAATAAAAAATAATCAAGTAAAATATTTTTAAAGAGAAATCTATTTGCAACAGAATCAAATAAAGTGAAGTAGAAACAATATTTAATAAAAATAGAAAATACTCTGAAAACAGCAAAACATTTTTTAAAATTTAATAAAGACCTACAAGTATGAAATAAGAGGTGTTGGTGAGACTGTGGAAAAAACAAACTCCTTCTGCACTGTTGGTGGGGATGAAAATTGGTGCAGCTACTACGGAAAAAAGTATGGACATTATTCAAAAAATTAATAATAGAGCTATCAGCCCTGGTTGG
Source organism: Anoura caudifer (assembly GCA_004027475.1). NCBI lineage: Eukaryota > Metazoa > Chordata > Mammalia > Chiroptera > Phyllostomidae > Anoura > Anoura caudifer. The sequence continues at coordinate 18,903 of PVKU01009717.1, forward strand.
TATGGCTCAGTGGGTTGAGCGCCGGCCTGTGAACTGAAAGGTCACTTGTTCAATTCCCAGTCAGGGCACATGCCTGGGTTGTGGGCCAGTTCCCCAGTAGGGGGTACACAAGAGGCAACCACACATTGATGTTTCTCTCCCTCTTTCTCCCTCCCTTCCCCTCACTCTAAAAATAAATAAAAATCTTTTTTTAAGAAAAGAATAGAGCTACCATATGATTTGGCAATTCCACTTTTGGGTATTTATTTGAAGAAAATGAGAGCTCAAAATGATGTATGTGCCCTTATGTTCACTACAGCATTATTTACAATAGCCAAGATATGGAAACAAGCTAAGTGTGCATCTATGGATGAATAGATAAAGAAGATGTGGTCACTGGCCAGTAGCTCAGTTGGTTAGAGAACAAAGTTGCGGGTTCAGTCCCTGGGCATGACATATACAAGAATCAAGCAATGAATGAATAAATAAGTGGAAAAATAAATCAATTTTCTTCCCTTTCTCTCTCTCACTCTCTCCCTTCCTCTTTCTCTGAGCAATCAATTTTAAAAATGGGGTATTTTTATGTACAAAGGAAAAGTATTCAGCCATAAGATGGACTGAAATCTTGCCATTTGTGACACCATGCATGGACCTGAGGACCTTACACTAAGTGAAAGAGAAAAAATACCTTATAATCTCCCTTATAGGTGGAAACTTAAAAAATACAAACAAACTTAAACAAAGCTCATGGATACCTAGAACAGACTGGTGGTTGCCACAGTCTGGTGGTGAGAGGGCGGAAGAAATAAGTAAAGAGGATCAAAAGTTAAAAAAAATCAAGGGAATTGTACAAAAATTGCATCATTATAAAAATAATCACATAGTGACACCAAAAATGATACCATACTTTTATATATTTAAACTTGCAAATTATGCATCATTTCTATTGATGGTCATTACATGCAAAGGGATATCAGTTATAGAACAGTAAGAATTTTGAGGATATATGGGGAAAAACTCTGTCACATTTTCCCTGAAATTAATTTCTAGTAATAATAACCATTAAATGTTTTTATTGCCAAAATTTGATTTGCATTTTTGGAAATTCAAATGCCTCGCAGTCTTACTTTCAACACGAAAGTCTCGTTCTAGACGAGTTCCCACTGGCCTTCTCCAAAGCCCGGTCCGGCTGTCACTCAGGCGCGAAAGAACTGGGCCTTTCGAACTGTCCAATCAGGGGTAGCCGGAGGGCAGGTGGGTGGGGCGACGGCTCTCCACTAGCCCGGACGTCCTGCCGACTCCGGCCATCCTGGAGCGCTGGGTCGGCTTCCTTCAAAGGCCCTAGGTTTCTTTGCCGCAGGGTCTATCGCGTTGGGACCTGTACCGTTACCAGGAATAGTAGGGAGGACGTCAGGGGACCCAGGAAACCTAAAAATGGTGAGTGTGCGGGGCCCGGGGTGCGGAGACTGGGGCCAGGTGCTAGCTATAACCAGCTTTAGCGGAACCCATTTTCGCCAAGGTCAAGTCCAGGGTCCGCGAAGCCGTCCCTCAAACCTCTGTCCCCTCCTGCACACAGCATGGGGGTCTAGGCCAGCAGCCGGACTGTGGGTGTCTTGCCCGGTCACTGCGCGGCGATCTCAGCCCGGGCGCCTTCTGGACAGCTCTGCCCCGGCAGCCCTGCGTCGCCCACGAGGAGGGTCGTCAGAGAACAATCGTGACATTTATTCTGGTCCGTGCGTAGGAGGAACTGATCTGCGGGATTCCCAGTACCACCTTTCCCCGCGGGGGGCGACCGTTTTCTCCTGCGTTTTCCAAATGTTTGGGAAGCAGGGTCTCAAATCCACAACCATACTCCCACCCCAATATCTCCCTAAGAGGGGCAGTAACTCTAAATTTCCAAATCCCTTCCCCAATTTACAAACGTCAATTTCCCCTCTCCAATTCAAGCATCAAAATCAACTGTTCGTTTTCTTGAGTGCATTTCAAAATCAGCTTTCATCTTCCTAAGTGCATATCAAGCAGACCCATATTTTAACTGTTTATCATTTTTCCATAGTCAATGGATGGCCCTTTTAATAGGGTTTATCTTTTGTTTGTGGATATTTTACATGAGTGGAAAGTAGCAAATAACCACTTGGAACTACGTCCTATAAAATACTTGTACCCGACACCCCAGGATCGTTCCTGGGCACAGACAGCCTGTGGGAAGGAAGTCCTTTGGATGTTTGAGTAGAGATGCCTCTTAGCAAACTTTCCTGGGCGATCTGTCCTGTCAGCACTGACCCTCTTTGGATTTGTCACCTTTAGAAGATATCTTTACTTAAGGATTGTTCAAACACTGGGTTTGTAACCTTTAAAATATTGGTGGTTGCCCAAAGCTACTCCATTGGGGAGCAGAGGCCTGTGGTCAGTGAACAGGAAGGCCCCCCTGGGCCTGCACAGGGAAGTACTTGAAGGCCCAGTTATTCTTCCTGGGGAGCCTCCCTCTGCAGGTGTCTTACCTGCTCACACCCCCCATGGAAGGAGCCTGCACACTGAGAAGCTGCAGCCCTGGAAAGCTGGGGTGCACGTGCACATGAGGGACGGGGGATGCTCTTTCTGAGGTTTTAGTTGTGGCTCTCCTGGGCCTGTTTCTAGACATAGGTTGGAGTTTTGCATCCACAGTGTGGGTGCACTCAGTGTAATTCATGCACATTTAGAAAGTCTGTGAAAGTCAGGAGTCTGTGTCCCAGGTTAGGGTCTGTGAACTTGGAGTTCATTTGGGTCAGAACCTGACACTGAATCCAGCCAAGTGTTTCCTCACTGTGAGATGAAGCCCAAGAGAGGAAGTGTTTCCATTATTCCCTGGGGAAAGAAGGGGGTTGGAGTTCCCAGAGTTTACAGTTTAGCAGTCCCTGGGGCTGCTCAGGTGTCCTCCTTCCCCTTTGTCCCCAGGCACTGTCCCATTCAGGGGTTCTGTCTCAACCTGGAGAGTCTAGAAAGTGGAACCTTATGAAAGGGGCTCTCCTGTCCTGCCGGAAGCAGGCTGCTCATCTGAGCTGATTCCAATACTGCGTTTCTTTCCTTTGGATTCTTTATCCCCTGGATAGTGCAGCCTTTGGCTCCAGTTTCCCTGAGCACTTGGGCTCTGAAACTGTAATATGAGAGAGAGGTACAAGGTCAGGAAAGCAAGAAAATTGTGAGAATAGAGGGTTTTTTTCCATTTCGGCAAGAAAACTTCAAGATTTGGGGTGAATGCACTTAAATTCTCATGCACATTTTTCTATCTCACATCATTTTTTTTTGTTTTTTGTTTTCATTTATTTACTTTTGAGAGAGGAGAAGGGAGGGAGAAAGATAGGGAGAGAAATATCAATGTGTGGTTGTCTCTCACACACCCCCATCTAGGGACCTGGCCCACAACCCAGGCATGTGCCCTGACTGGGAATTGAACCAGTGACCTTTTGGTTCACAGGCGGGTGGGTGCTCAACTGAGCCTCTCCAGCCAGGGCTCACATCAGTTTTTATGTATGTGTGTCACTAGAGAACTTTAAAAAAGACAAAAGCGATTGAATTTCTATTTTAATTGATGTGAGGAAAACTACTGAAAGCTCAGGCAAATCTTTAAAATCCTACTACATTTAGGAGCTAAACTCAAACCCTAATACATTTACAGTATGCTACTTAGTCCTAGAAATACCCCGGGTGTGAAATATAGGGGAAGGACAAAGTATAATGCACATATTTTTTTAGTTAGCAAGAGATTTGAAAATTTTTATTTTGCATTTTGTAACTGTTAGTGCCTAAAGACATTAAGTGATTTCCAAAGGTTTTCTGACAGTCTGTGGCTTGTATTTTCATTCTCTTAATACAGTATTTTACTGAGCAGGAGTCTTTCATTTTATTATAGTCAAGCTAATCATTTTTTTCTATCTTGGATCTTGCTTTTGTTGTTGTATCTTAAAATTAATCTCCAAACCACAGTCATCTAGATTTTCTCCTATGTTATCTTCTAGAAGTTTTGTAGTTCGACATCTTTTACTAAATCTATGGCCCATTTTGAATTCATTTTTGTGAATGATGTAAAATCTGTTTATAGGTTTTTTGTTTTGTTTTGTTTTTGGGGGGTTGCTTATGGATATCCAGTTTTTCATACACTGTTTGTTGTAAAGACTATGTTTTCCCATTGAATCACCTTTAGTTTTTTTGTCAAATCAGTTCATTGTATTTATGGAGATCTACAGAAAGCGATAATTGCCTTTTGTGTATTAACCTTTTATCTTCAACCTTTTTCTTCTCTTACTAGTTCAAGAGGTTTTCTTATTTAGGATTTTTTGAGAATTTCTCCTTAGACAGTCTTTTTTTTTTATCCTCACCCAAGGAGATGTTCATTGACTTCAGAGAGAGGGCAAGGGAGAGAGAGAAACATCAGCTGGCTGCCTCTCACATGCGTCCTGACTGAGGATCAAACCCTAAACCCAGTCATGTGCCTTGACCAGGAATTGAGCCCACAACCCTTTGGTGTGTGAGACAACGTTCCAACCAACTGAGCCACCTGACCAGGGCCTTAAACAGTTTTGTCATATGCCACAAGGACAGTTTTATTTCTTGCTTCCCAATCTGTATACCTTTTATTTCCGTTTCTTGTTTAATTGCATTAGCTAAGAATTCTAGTACAAGGTTGACTAGGAGTGGTAAGAGGGGACATTTTGCTTTCTTCTTTATGTTACCAGAAAGCATCTAGTTCTTTTAATGTACTGTGTGTGTGTGTGTGTGTGTGTGTGTGTGTGTGTGTGTGTGTGTAATTTTTATAGACAAGGGTTAGAGCTTCAAAGGCCTGGACTGATACATTGACCAGATAGTACTCTGTCTTGAGACACTGAGTAGTCACTGAAAGGCTTTGACCAGGGAAATAACATGATCATATGATTTTAGTTCACAGGCCAGTGCTTAACCCCCTGAGCCACACCAGTCAGGGCTCATGATCATATGATTTTAGAGAAATCATCCCTTTAAGGAAAGATAGATGCTTTTGTAGGGAGTGGGAAAATAAGAGGAGGACCAGTTGGTAGCCTCTGCAATCTAGAGAGAGTAATAAGGGCCTTAATAACTGAGCCATCTTGGCTTTGAAAAATCCCAGTCCCCCACCCACTTCACCTTTCGCAACCATCAGCTTGTTCTTTATAAATCTGGTTTTATTTTGTTTTGGAGGTGTTATTTTTTTAGATTCCACATATAAGTGAAATCATATGGTATTTGTCTTTTTCAGTCTGATATATTTCACTTAGCATAATGCCCTCTGAGTTCATCCATGCTCTCACAAATGGCAGGATTTGATTTTATTTTTATTGCTGAATAATATTCCAGTGTGTGTGTGTAGCAATAACATGTCTTTATCCATTCATCTACTGATAGACATCAAAGTTACTACCATACCTCAGTTATTACTAGTAATGCTGCAATGAACATAGGGGTGTGTATATCTTTTCAAAATAGTGTTTTGTATTTTTTCAATTAATACCCAGTAGTGGAATTGCTGGGTCAAGAGGTAGTTCTATTTTTTAATTTTTTGAGGAACCTCCTACTGTTTTCAACAGTGGCTACACCAATTTATAATCCCACCAACACTGCTCAACAGTTATCTTTTCTCCACATTCTCACTAACACTTGTTGCTTGTTAATTTATCGATTATAGCCATTCTAACAAGTGTGAGGTGATATTTCATTGCAATTTTAATTTGCATTTCTCTGATGATTAGTGAAACTGAGCATCTTTTCATGTCCGTTGGCCATCTGTGTGTCCTTAGAGAAATGTCTCTTCAAGTCCCCTACCCATATTTTAACTGGATTTTTTTAAAGGGTTTTGGGATTAAGTTTTATGAGCTTTTTCAATATATTTTAGATGTTAATCCCTTATTGGATGTATCACCTGCGAATATCTTCTCCCCTTCAGCAAATTATCTTTTTATTTGGTTGATGGTTCCCTTCACTGTGCAAAAGCATTTTTCTTTGATGTAGTCTCACTTACTTATTTATTTTTTACTTTCCATGCCCAAGGAGACATGTCCAAAAATACATTGCTAAGAGCGATGTTGAAGAGTTGACTGCCTATGTTTTCTGAAACCAGAAATTTTATGGTTTCAGGTCTTACATTTATGTCTTTAATCCATTTTGAGTTTATTTTTGTATCAGTGAGAGAAAGTAGTTTAATATAATTTGTTTGCATGTATCTGTCAAATTCTGCCAACAACACTTATTGAAGAGACTGTCTTTATCTTATTGTATACCCTTGCCTCCTTGGTCTCCTTTGTTGTAGATTAATTGACTAAATGAGCGAGGACTTATTTGAGGGCTTTCTATTCTATTTCATTGCATTATATATCTGTTTTTATGCCAGTAAGTACATACTGTTTTGATTATTGTAGCTTTGTAGTATAGTTTGATATCAGGGACCATGATACCTCCTGATGTTTCAAGATTTTGTTGGCTATTTGGGGTCTTTTGTGGTTCCATATAAATATTAAGAGTAGTTCTAATTCTAAGAAGAATGTCACTGACATTTTAATAGGGATGCATTGAATCTGTATATTGCTTTAGTAGTAAGGACATTTTAACAATATTAATCCTTACAATCCATGAGCAAAGTATATCCTTCTATTTATATGTATCTTCTTCAATATTTTTCTTTAATGTCTTACAGTTTCAGAGTACAGGTCTTTCATCTGTTTGGTTAAATTTATTCCTAGGTATGTTATGCTTTGATGCAATTATAAGTGGAATTTCTTTCTTAATTACTCATTCTGATAGTTTGTTATTGGTGTTTAGAAACACACTGATTTCTGTGTATTGATTTTGTATTTTGCAACTTTGCTGAATTCATTTATTAGTTCTAATAGTTTTTTGTTGTTGTTGAAGTCTTTTTGGTTTTCTATATATAGGATCATGTCATTGGCAAATAATGAGAGTTTCACTTCTTCCTTTCCATTTGGGTTCCTTTTATTTCTTTTTCTTGTCTGATTTCTGTAGCTAGGATTTCCAGTACTGTGTTTAATATAAGTGGTGATACTGGCCATCCTTTTTTTGTTCCTAATCTTAATGCAAAAGCTTCAGCTTTTCACCATTGAGTGTGATATGACTTGTAAGTTTGCCATGTTTCTTTTATAACCACTTTGTTGAGAGTTTTTATCATGAAAGGATTTTGAATTCTGTCAAATGCTTTTTCTGCATCCATTGTGATGACCATATGTTTTTTTCTTTATTTTGTTAATGTGATGTATCACGTTGATTGACTTATGGATATTGAACTATCCTTGCATCCCTGGGATAAATCCTGCTTAAGTCATGGTATGTAATCCTTTTAAGGTACTATTGAATATGGGTTACTAATATTTTGTTGTGAATTTTTACATCTGTGTTCATCCAGAATATTGGCATGTCATTTTATTTTTTTGTAACCTCTTTGTCTGTTTTGGTATCAGGGTAATGCTGGCTTTGTAAAATGAGTTTGGGAACATTTCTGTATCTTCATTTTTTTTGAAATATAATAAGAAGAATATGTATTAATTCTTATTTGAATGTTTGGTAGAATTCACCTGTGAAGCCATCTGGTTGGTTCTAGACTTTTATTTGTTGGGATTTTTTTTATTACTGCTTCAATTTCATTGCTAGTAATTGGTCTGTTCAGAGTTTGTATTTCTTCTTGTTTAGGCTATTGTTCATAGTAGTCATTGTCTTTCTGTAGTGTTGGTTGTGACATCTCTTTCATTTGTATTTTATTTATTTGGCTCTCACTTTTTCCTTGATGAGTTTGGCTAAAGTTTTTAATTTTGTTTATCTTTTCAAAGAATCAGCCCTTAGTTTTATTGATATTTTACATTGTTTTTAAAACTTCCAGTTCATTTATTTCTGCCCTGATCTTAATTATTTCCTTCCTTCTGTTTACTTTGGGTTCTATTTGTTCTTGTTTTTCTACTTCCTTTCAATGTAGAGCTAGATTATTCTTTTTCTAGTTCCTTTCAAAGTAGAGTTTTCTGCTTTCTTTAGTTAGGTCTGTGTAGTTATAAACTTCCCTCTTAGAACTGCTTTTGCTGCATTCCATGAAGTTTGAAAAGTTGTGTTTTTGTTTTTATTGTTTCAGATAGTTTTTGATATCCTATATTTTCTTTTTGATCTATTGCTTGTTTAGCAGCATGTTGTTTAGTCTCCACATATTTATGGGCTTTTTTCCAGTCATATGTGGATTTCTTATGAATTGAGTACAGATTCCTAGTGCTGTTCATCTCACCTATTCTCCTGTATACATATTTGGGGCGTTTTAGGATTTGGTGGCCTTTGAGGATGTGAGTGTGAAGTTCACCCTGGAGGAGTGGGCTTTACTGGATTCTTCACAGAAGAAACTCTACAGGGACGTGATGAGGGAAACCTTCAGGAACTTGGCCTCAATAGGTAGGAATGACAACATTCTTACTTACTTGCTTAGTCAATAGAAAACCAGTGTTGCTTGCTCCTCAATGGAGTTCCAAGGAGGGGAATGTGGAAAGGGAATAAATTGGTAAATACACCAGACGTGGTCACCACTCATCATGGACTTATCATGTAACAGTTTTTCTGTGAGGTTTTATAGTTTATCGTTTTTCCTGGTCTGCATTTTAGGAGAAATATGCAAAGACCATGACATTGAAGGTCACTACGAACATCATGGGACAAATTTAAGGTGAGTCACAGTCATGTGAGAGAACAGTGTCCCGTGAATCTGAGTCTGTCGTGAAGTTTTTTAAACAGCACATAAACCAAATTGGCCAAGTTTTAAATTTTATTTATTCTTGCCATATTTTCATCAAAGTTTTTTCCTCACATGTGAATTAGATGTTTAGTGTTTCAAAATTAGTACATTTAGAAATAGTATTTTGAAAATCCATTTATGAATATACTATTTTGATAATAGCAATGATTGAGCCCTCTTGCAAAGCATTTAGCACTTTCAAATAATCAGAAAGCACTGAAAATTTACACTTCCCTTGGTTATGGTAAAAATATCATTCTAATAACTATTAATGTAAAATTATTAATAAGATATTAACAATATCCTCTTTGCTTTTTACAGCAGTCATGTAGTAGAGAGACTGGGTAAAAGTAAACAAGGTAGTCAATATGGAGAAAACTTCAGCCGAATTCCAAATCATAACCAGAAAAAGAAAACTTCTCCTGGAATAAAACTGTGTGAATGCAGTGTGTGTGGAATCTTCATGAATCATTCATTCTTTAATAGGCATATGAGATCTCACACTACACCCAAATCATTTGAGTATCTGGAATATGAGGAAAAGCCATATAAATGTAAGGAATGTGGGAAAGCCTTCAAGTATCGCCAGTCCTTTCGAAGGCATGAAAGGATTCACACTGGAGTGAAACCCTATCTATGTAAGCACTGTGATAAAGCCTTCAGTTGTCTCAGTTACTGTCGAACTCACGAACTGTCTCACACAGGAGAGAAACCATATAAATGTGAGCAGTGTGGCAAAGCTTTCAGTTGTCCCAGTTACTTTAGAAAACATGAAAGAACTCACACTGGAGAGAAACCTTATGAGTGTAAGCAATGCGGTAAAGCCTTCAGCTGCTTTACATCCTTTCAAAGTCATGAAAGGAGGCACAGTGGAGAAAAGCCCTATGAATGTAAAAAATGTGGCAAAGCCTTCAGTTGTCCAAGTTACTTTCGAAAACATAAAAGAATTCATACTGGAGAGAAACCCTATAAATGTCAGAAATGTGGTAAAGGCTTCAGTTGTTCCAGATCCTTTCGAAGTCATGAAAGGAGACACAGTGGAGAAAAGCCCTATAAATGTAAAAAATGTGGTAAAGCCTTCAGTTGTCCAAGTTACTTTCGAAAACATGAACGGAGTCATACTGGAGAGAAGCTCTATGAATGTAAGGAATGTGGCAAAGCCTTCAGTTGTCCAAGTTACTTTCGAAAACATGAAAGAAATCACACTGGAGAGAAACCCTATGAATGTAAGGACTGTGGGAAAGCCTTGAGTTCTCTCACCAACTTTCGAAGACACATGATGAAGCACACTGGAGATGGGCCTTACAAGTGTAAGGAGTGTGGGAAAGTCTTTGATTGCCCAAATTACTTTCGATATCATGAAAGCACACACAGTGGAGAAAAGCCATATGAATGTATGGAATGTGGTAAATCCTTCAGTACTCCCAGGTCCCTTCAAAATCATGAAAGATCTCATACTAGAAAAAAACCTCATGAATGCAAGGAATGTGGTAAAACCTTCAGTTTTCCCTGTTCCCTTCAAAAGCATGAAAGAAGTCATACTGGGGAGAAACCCTACGAATGTAAGCAATGTGGGAAAGCGTTCACTTACCTCAGTTCCATCCAAAAACATGAAAGAACTCATAGTGGAGAGAAGCCCTATGAATGTAAGGAGTGTGGGAAGGCCTTCATTTCTCTTTCCAATGTTCAAAGACATATGATAAAGCACACCGGAGATGGGCCTTGTAAGTGTAAGGAATGTGGGAAGGCCTTTGATTGTCCTAGTTCACTAAGAACACATGAAAGGACTCACACTGGAGAGAAACCCTATCGATGTAACAATTGCAGTAAAGCCTTCAGTCGTCCCAGTTCTTTACGAAATCATGAAAGAACTCATACCTAAGAAAAAGTCTATGAATACTCCAAAGAATGTGAGAGAGCCTTTTGTGAAAATGTAAGAATCACACTGGAGAGATACCCAATATGTGTAAAGAATGGGGAAAAGCCTTTAGTTTTCTCATTTCCTTGAGAAGCTACACACACAACCTCACAGTGGAGAAAATTCCACTAAATGTAAACAATATAGGAAAAACTGTCACATCTCAAATCTCTACCATGTGAAGTGGATACTGGGTTGAAATTATGTAACTGAAAAATAAGACAAAATTTTTATTTTATCAAATATTTTCAAAGTAATGTGAAAACTGCATTGGAAGTATATAAATCATATTAATGTAATAGTATGGATAGCCTGTTGAAAATTAATTCATGTAGGATACTCTAGAAATTTCATGACATGAAAAAATGTTATAAACATTATACATACATGGTCTTTATTACTGACCTATTCTTTAAGTAATTTTCTGTATTATGGAGTTCAACTTAATTTTGCAAGTAAATACTGAATTGTAGATTTGTGGGTGAATTGAGGTGTATTTCTCATGCAGATAGGTTTAATTTCTATATCATTTTGTCATTGATCTGTAAGGAAAAGACCATTGGAAAATGACATTTTGGTATTTGGTGTTTTTTTTCCTACTGGCCTCTTATGGCAAGTCTGAGTATGTTTTACCCTTTCATATCGTGCATATATATATATGTGTATATATGTATATATATATATATTCCACTTTTCTTTCTTAACAGAAATCTACCTTTCCATTTGCCTGAAGAGCCTTATTTTATTTTCCTTGTCAATAAATGAATTTGTAAGTGTGCACAGTTCATCATAGAGTATAGTCTCGTGAATTCTCATCTGTTGCCCCTTGTTCTTTATCTTTCCTTCTGGTTGGGATTTGGGCAGTGAGGTTAGCATGAAGAAGAGATCTGTGCTGAGACAAAAAAATCTGGAGTTGGAGATGACACTTCTTGACTGATATAGCAACATGAGTAATGTTGTGGACTACAGTTTCTAGAATCTGTTGCTTTTATGTTCCATGTTAGAATTCACCAGAGTCTATCTCATATGAACTTGGAACACAAAGTGAAATAGGATTAGGCAGCCACCCATACAGATAAGACAGACAGATGCATAGGGCCTTTGCTAACACTTGCTTCCAGACCGTTTTCTTCATTCTTTGCCCTGCCAATCAGGAATATCCTCCTTGACCATAAAAAAAGAATGAAATCATACCATTTGCTGTCGAAAATGGGTGCACCTAGAGGGTGTTATGCTAAGGAAATAAGTCAATCAGAGAAAGAAAAATACCATATGATTTTATTTATATGTGGAATCTAAAAAAACAAAAGAAACAAATTAAAACCAACCTTCTAGGTATAGAGAATAGACTGATGGTTGCCAGAGGGGAGGGGAGTTGGGGGACTGGGTGAAAATGGTGAAGGGACTGAGAAATATAAACTGGTAGTTACAGAATAGTCAGGGGGATGTAAAGTACAGCATAGGAAATACAGTCAATAACATTGTAATAACTGTACAGTGGCCAGGCGGGCACTGGACACACCGAGGGAACACATTGTAGAGTACATGGTTATCTAACCAATATGCTGTACACCTGAAACTAATACAAAATAATATTGAGTATAAACTACAGTTGGGGGGGAAAGAGTATCTTCAAAACCATGAGTGGCTGGTTGACTTACATTTGATTTCAGTTTTTGGCTTGTACAGTTGAAGATCCAGTGCAGTTTGGGTTCTCCTGCAAGACTTCATGTGTCTACCAGACAAAAAATGTAGACTCATCATAGAGAATGCTCTCTGAAGGACGAACTCTACTCATCCCTACATCGTACCTGTATAAGGTCTAATTTGTATAGTAAACCCCTTGTTCTGTTGATACTGCTAGTGAGCACGTACTCCTGACTCCACTCTGACGGCCGCGGTGGTGCGGTCCGAAATAACTGCGCTGGAGTTTGCTCCGTGCTGCTCGCCTACTGACTGCCCGACCCCATCCTTCCTGTGAGACTTGGCACCTTTCTGATGTCAGGCACATTCTGGGTGTTTCCCATTACAGCAGAAGGTTAGCTTTCAGTATGCTTTTAATTATCTTTGAGCATCTATGATTGAAGTATGGGCATTGTTTTCTCTAATGACTGTTCTGTAGTTTTTTTCTTAGAAATATTATATTAACTTTTCCAAGTACTTGTAAGTTGAGAAATATTGGTTTTTATTTCCTGAGAGGATGTATTAAATGTCTCATTGTATTATATATTTTCAAATCAACTTATCATTTTCTCCATTTAATTGTATACAATATGAATCAAAATTATCATGTGTGTACAAATTTAGATATTTTATTATTATTTTTTTTTTAGAGAGAGGGGAAGGGAAGGAGAGAGAGGGAGAGAAACATCGATTGGTTGCCTCTAGCACACACCTTGACCAGGGACCAAACCCACAACCTAGGCATGTGCCCTGACTGGGAATCAAACCAGCAACATTTCTCTTTGCAGGATGACGCCCAGCCAACTGAGTCACACCGGTAAGGGATAGATATTTTATTTCAAAACATTTTTATTTTTATTCTATTATAGTTAGAATTTTTGTCATGAGACTAGTTTTTTATTCATTCATAATACCAGGAACTTAAATCATGTTTTTCAGTCCCCTCCTGCCAAAGACACAGGATCACCTCTGTAGTCAAAAATTGGGGTGTAAGGAATTCTAGTAACAATAATATTCACAAACCACAAATGGCTATTGAGTGTAACAATAGCAGCAAAGGGACTTCTTATTGGATTTTGACTTGAGTTAAATGATTTGATTGTTAGTCAAAGAAGCAGGGTATTTTTATGTATTGGATACTATGAGGAAGTAAGTTTTATTCTATCCTGGGTGATCATAAGTGCTTATCTAGAAGGCAGAAAGAATAGCTTGATGCTAAGCCTAATTTGTGAGAAGCACCAATCTACAATTTTAAAAAAGGGGATTTTTAGTTATTTTTATTCTTTGGGATCTATTCTCATTCACCACTTATAGAGAAATGGTTACAAAATGCCTTTGTTTTTGTCTTGCTCCATCATGGTCATGGAGTAGCTTTGGTCAGGGACGTGTGTGACATTTTTCTCTTCAACAGGATATAGCTAACCCTTTCAGGGAGCACCAGGCCAGCTCCAGTTCTCTGGAACAGCTTTTGCCTTTCTTGTTATCAAAATACTGATATATTTCTTGCAGTGTATTCGATGCTTTCCCATAAGTATGTTAATAAAAACAAGAATTTCTAATTACTTCTTTGTAAGGTACATAAGACTTTTGTCATATACCTTGCAAAGTCAGGATCCCTCTTCCAAGGAAGCGTTTTTTGCTCAGAGACTATGCTCTTCATGCTTATTTTTCAACATCCCTCATATGCCAGGCTGTGTAGATTAAAAACACAAAACTTAACACAATTATTCCAGGCTCTCTAGGGTATGGATAAATAGGCATAAAAGAAAGAAGTTCTTGCACGCACTCCTGGTGCTTATGTTTTTGTAGGAAAAGAGATGATGAAATGAGTAAGCTTTGTTTTTGAGGCAGAAAATAAAGGTGTTAAAGAAGAGGAAATGATGATAAGTGACAAAATAGGGAAGTGGGGGTGGTTGTGTATCTTTTTATGGAGTGTATGGACCTCAGTGAGTGCCATCATTAAAGTAAATCGGAAAATCAGTGGCTGCTATGGGGAACTTCTAAGATTCCTAAACTTAATTTTCTTAAAACCAAGTGGATAATAATAATGCTAAAATTGGTTAAACTGAGTGGAATGTTTATTTAGAATAGTATTTTAAAGTTTCCAAATGACACCAAGAATCCAAAGTTGCCCGTTTGTGAAATAAAGTCTTGGAATTTGCAGAGGCTGCTGAAAATATAAAAAGAGAGAATATCCTTCTAAGCCACATCTTCCTCTTCCACAGCATTGTCTTGTCCTTCCCTATTTACTCCACTGTCTCGGGATCTCCTGGTCCCTCCTGTACTTCTCTGGAGACTTTGCCTTGGGCCTCTCCAGCTCATACAAATGCTTCTTGCCCAACTCCTTTGTTTCAAGCCCCACCTCCCACAGCATCGTGCCTTCCACTACCACAGTGGTCCTACCTCTGGCACCATTTTCTCCTGAATCCTCTCCCACTCTTTCTTCCTCTAAACTTACCAGTACTTTCCCTTTTCAAATTAAACCCTTTTTGGATTCTAATAGACTTCAATTTCATAAGCACCCTCAACTGAAGTTGAGTTGCAAGCCATTGTTAAGGAATTTCCTAAGATAACTAAAGATGGTCCTGAGTATCCTGAGGAATTTGATATTGTTACTCAGACCTGTCAGCCTGCGCTTTCTGATTTTATCAGCTAATTCATATGGTGGTTGGTGGAAGCCAGGCTCAACACTGGATGAGATTTTCCAGATGGAAACATCCTGAATGGGACTTAGAAAAAAGCAAACCTCCAATTGTTGGGAAGAAGCTAGAAAACTTAAAAATTACACCAAGCAATTCCTAAGGTTTTCCCAAAGCCTGTTGATTGAAGCAATATTCAAACTTGCTCACGAAAGTCTGGTGAATCCATTCATGACTTTTACAATCAACCTTAGGTCCTATTTAAGGAAAATTCTGGTCTTCCTGCAGATGCTGATTCCATTCAGGTAACTTTTTACTGTCAGCGGGCTGAAAGAGATCTTACCCCCCAGGTTAAGAAGACCAGGATGGAATGGGAAACCACCTCCACTCTAGACTGAGTGAATTTGGCCCATCAGCCTGCCCATTCTTTAGATGAGCCACCTGGAAGTAAGATTGCCAAGATTTTTCATTTTTGGCCTTGGCAGAGGAGAGGTCCTAAACCCAAAGACCTCAAACTTTGGCCATTATAGCGAAGAGCCAGGACAGTGGGACATGGATTGCCCTAGGTCTCGGTGCTTCAGAGGCTACCGTCGGTCTTCTAACCGACCTTCCCAAGGTTCTCCTCGCCCCCAGTGCTGGGGCCTTTCCCAGTCCTCCTCTTAATCAGCTTGGAGAAACTCATCTTCAGCTTGGTACGAAAACTATTTCTATTCCTATTGACACTGGTGCTACCCTCTCAGTGCTCAATCCCACTGGTGTAAAACAGCCCCTGCCTCAGAGTAATAAAATAGTTCAAATAGTGGGAATTTCGTATAAACAGGTTCATGTTTCTGTACCTATTCATTTTTGTTTATACCCTTTAAGAGATACATATGGCTCTCTCCTCTTTCCTCTGCCCCACCCATTTATTAGGCCAAGACTTCCTAGAGAAGTATCAGGTTGGAAGATCCTTCTGAAAGGGCACAATAACCTTTTGTTGCAGCAACCTGCGTTCTTGCAGTCTCTTAGGATAGAAATCAAGAGATCACCAGAAACCGATGCAGACAAAGGTTTGGTTAGCCTGTGCACAGGGGAACCAGCACCGAAAAGGGAAAGGGAATAGGCTGCTCCCAGAACGCCTTAAGGGAAAGCTTTTATTGGCAAGGGAGGGGAGAGCTCCAGTGAACTTCCCTTCTTCCGTTGGGTTGCTTGGCAACGGTCCCTGTGCCTGTGTGCGGTTGTTGAACTAGGCATACGCAGCAGTGGTTTTAGTATCTGTCAAGAAGCAAGCAGTTAGAAGAGAGAGAAAATTCTGCAAACTTTTTTGTCAAGCAGGGAGTGGAGGGGTGGTGACATTCTTGTGGTGGGCTTACTCAGTGTTTTATCTGGCTGTCTGGTGTCCTTGGCATCTGGGCAAGGGGCAGCGGGTCAGTGGCAGCTCTGCAGTTTTTCTTACCGGGTACCCTTGGAATCTGAGGGCACAGGTCCCTCAGCTGTCTCACTTGGGATTTGACTGTCAGAATGGACAATTAGGTGAATTAAATGGCCTTCCAACATCTTTTATTCTATTTATGACGATTCAGCAGTTGAATATGGGGGCATTGTTATGGACTGTTCCTGTTGGATCAACTGCCATCTTTTTTATGGAAAAAAATTTAACTAACATTGGCAGAATCCACCTTAATCTCCTATTAAGATTAGCACTGATCCTTCAAAACCCCTTCCCAGAATTAATATCATATAAGTATGCCCTGGCTGGTGTAGCACAGTGGATTGACCGCAGGCCTGTGAACCAAGGGATCGTGGTTTGATTCCCAGTCAGGGCACATGCCTGGGTTGCAGGCCAGTTCCCGGCAGGGGACGCACGAGAGGCAACCATACATTGATGTTTTTCTCCCTCTCTCCCTCTCTCCTTCCCTTCCCCTCTAAAGATAAATAAATAAAATGTTTAAAAAAATATCATATAAGTAAAGAGGCCCTTCAAGGTATGAAGCCAATGGTAGCAGATTACCTAACTTGGGGCCTTATTATCCCTTGCACTAGCGCTTGTAACATTCCCATTTGCCTGTAAGAAAAATCCAAACGATTAGGGTGGACGTTTGTCCGAGATCTCTGAGCAATAAACCACATTGTACCAGAGGCGACCCATCAATGTTTCTCTCTCTCTCTCCCCCCTCACTCCCTTCCCCTCTCTCTAAAAATAAGTAAATAAAATTTGAAAAGAAAAGAAAAACTGGCCAGAGAAGCCCAACCATCAGCTTCAGAGAAAGAAAAACAAGATTGAAAATCCCACAATTGCTGGTTTGATAGAAAGAGAAAGCTTTGGTTCAGACCAAATAACAACCCAATCCTACCCGAAACTGAAATTTCCACTCCTGACTACTGCACATGCATCATACCACAGCCCACCGACAAAACGATAGCCCTCGTTAATATTGGTGGGGAGATACGAACAAGGGTGCGGAAAGCACCAACCTTTAATTATCCCATCTGTCCAAAATGCAACCCTGTTCACTTTAATGGCCTAAAAGGCCATTTGAGGCTTAGCAAATAGATTTTATACAGATTCCTTCATTTCATGGATATAAATATATTTATTCATGGTATATATGATTTCTCACAGACTGAGCTTTCCCCTGTAGACAAGTTACTGCCTCTACAGTGGCTGAAGTCCTATTTAGAGAAGATTATTTCTGCTTGGGAAACTCCACACTGATTGAAGAACATGTTTTGCAGAGAAGATGCTGCAACAAGTGCGCGCTATTTGTCCAGTTCTGCAACATTTTCCCTGTGCTTTCTTTTCCCACCTTCAATCCTCCAGTTTAGTTCAATGCACTAATGGCATTATTAAAATTCAATTGGCAAAATTTGCAGTAACTCTTCAAATACTTTGGCCAAAAGCATTGCTGTTGGTCCTTTTAAATCCCATCTAGGGGGGATAGGTGGCAAGGGAAGACTTGTCTTGAGGTGGTGAACACACAGTATACAGATGATGTGTTACAGAACAGTACACATGAAACCTATATAATTTTATTAACCAATGTCATCCCAATAAAGTCAATAAAAAGGTTTAAAAAACCCTCACACCCACCACTTTAGAACTCAAACCCTCACCTTTTCAGATTATTACAGGATTCCCCATGCATTTGGCTCCTGCTTCTTTCGATCCACAGTTGATAAAGGGGTACATACTGTAAAGGTGTAATTGCTTCAATGAAAAATAATCATGCTTTAGTAATGAAATCTTTTTATAGTGCACTCTAAGGAAATGAAAACTCAAAACCCACATCCTACAACTAGAGATTTTTTTGTATACCGAAAAAGATACCTTAAGAAAAGATTCCCTCCAGCCCTGACTGGTGTGGCTCAGTTAGTTGGGCGTCATCCCCAAAACTGAAAGGTTCGCTGGTTCAATTCCCTGTCAGGGCCCATGCCTGGAGTCTTGCTGGAAGGGCCCCTATTAGGTGCCGTTGACTAAACCCTGTAGTGCTAAACTCCAGGGAGTAGAGTCTTAGATATGTGTCACACCTCAAGAAGGCACCAAACCTTGGCTGGAACCACACATACTCTGGTGACCTGAAACTGTCACAATTTAAAGTAGGTGGCCTTTGAAGGAAACACCTTTCCCTGAACACTGAATCAGGCCTGAACAAACCTTTTTCTTTACTATTTTTTCTTAATTTTTTATTTTCCTTGGAAAGAACATGGCCTTGTTTACATTTCCTAATCTATTGTTGAAAGAAGGGAACTTTTCTGGTATTGAATTTGTCATCAAGAACTTTGATCTAGCCATGGCTGGTGTGGCTCAGTGGACTGAGCACTGGCCTGCGGTTGGATCCTCAGTCAGGCCACATGCCTGGGTTGCAGGCTAGGTCCCCACTTGGGAGTATGTGAGAGGCAACAGAACCTCCTACATCAATGTTTCTCTCCCTCTCTTTCTTCCTTCCTTCCCCTCTCAAAAAGTAAATGAAATGTTTTTTAAAAACTTTGATCTATCCAAGATAATCATGATTTTTGTTTCATTACCTAAAGGTTTGAGCTCCTGATTTAAATTCATCATATAAATTAAGTTTACTATGTTGTTATAATTCTGTTTTGAATTTTTGTTATTAAGCTCTGTACCTTTGCTTGTTAACCTTGGACACAAGCTGTTGCTGGTCCATACACCGTCCATCTGATGCGAGAGACCACACCTAGGAAAGGTCCTTCCTGATAATAAGGGACAAAAGGATGCTGAAGTTGGAAGACCTGCCTATTGGTCAGTGAGGCTTTCTGAGAAAGATCTTGATCAATAGGAGGAATGATAAAGATTATGATGAGACTATAAAAGAACATGGTCAGTCAGGAGGGTCTATGGGAGGAGCTAGGGCTTATGAGAGGAGTTCTTGCACTCCAGGTCATCGCGAGAACCCTCCAGGAATAACTCTGCTTACAACAAAACTCTGTGTGTAACTGCCTCTCCCCTTAACTTCATCTTTCCTTTCTATAAATACTTCTCCATCTTGGCGTGCTGGGCAGTTGTGATCATGGCTTGCCATGTCTGCTTATACTGCATTGCATTTCTTTCTTTTGTCCCAGATAAATCCTTTTTGATGACAAAATGAGATAGGCAGGCTACTCCCCAGGGCCAGCTGTCAGGAATCCAAAAACTCATTCATTAATCAATCCTAAGGTCTTCCCTCTGTAGCAGGGGTGTCAAACTCATTTTCACCAGGGGCCACATCAGCCTCATGGTTGCCTTCAAAGGGCCAAATGTAATTTTAGGACTATATAAATATAACTACTCCTTAACAGTTAAGTGAGAGCTCAGCGCTGCCCCCTGGTAGAAACAAGGTGCCCAGCCAGATAAAACAAGGTGGAGGGCTGGATTCGGCCCGAGGGCCTTGTGTTTGCCACTTGTTCTATAAAGCCAATTAGCTGCTAGACTGAAGGACACTGCTGTCTGCAAGATTGACTTTGACAGATTTAAATTTTGTGCCTTTCAAGTCACACATGTGGGTTGGCAAAAAAGAGTGGTTTCATAGGGGGGCGGTGGTTTTGGTGATGCTCTCTCATTTAAATGCTAAAAACCACACCCGGATGAAGATTTAACCTCAATGCTAATGAGATACGCCCTGCAAGGGAAACACCTAGTTCCATTGCAAAGGCGCCCAAAGTCTATACTTAAACGTCACAGTTAGACATCATTTTTCCCACCTCAACTTCCTCAAAACTGTTCCTTGGCTTTTGTCAGAGGGCAACATTTCTCCTTTTCCTCTTCAGTGTTGTCTCCCTTAGTGTACAAGCTATTTAATAAACCTTCGCCTGAGTCCTAATTCTTGTGATGAACTCTCTCAATTTCTGTCTTGGGGTTTCTTAAGAACCCAGGATTGTTTAGTGGTAGAATTGTCACCTGCCATGCAGGAGACCCTGGTTTGATTCCCAGACAAAACCATATATTGGTTTCGGGTAATCTCTTTTGATTTCTATCCTAGGAGATCAGTAAGAACCCAGCAGGCCAGTAACAGAAACACTTAGTCAATACTGATTTACAGTTGACACAATGAAGTATTCCTCAACCATAAAAACAAATGAAATATTGACATATGCTACAACAGGGATGTGCCTTGAAAAAATTATGCTGAGTGAAGTTAATCACAAAGACCATATATTTTTTATGGCATGCATATGAAAGAACCTAATAGGGAACTCTGTAGAGACAGGAGATAATTAGTGATTGTCCAGGGGAGGGTGTGGGGGGAGGAAGATGGGAAGACTGAGGGTGGCAGCTATATAAAGTGTACAGTGCAGTATATATCGAATCATCATGGTGTAATCTTTAAATATAATTTTATTAATTATATCTCAGTAAAACTGGGAGGGAAGGTTTCCAAATGCATCCAAAAATTACATGATTTATAATAGTTTTGCTTATATCAATAAAAATAGGAATTAAATGTTAGAGATATTAAATCCATTTACATTTTGAAGTTTTCTAGGGACACAGGGAAAAACTGACCTGAAATTAATTTCCTTTAGTGTTCAACGTACATCTGACAATGTAATGAACACATCCCACACCTTGTGATTAGGCTGAGAAGAGTCCCTGCGCCCAGCGGGGTTCCAGCTTCCCACCAGAGCCGAGAGCTCTGGGATTCTTTCTTTTAAGGGCCAATTCAGAAGGGCTGGGAAAGGGATGGATGGGAAGTTCAAGGCTTGCAAGGATCAAGACTAAAATGGAGCAGACTCTATTACAAACGGTGAGGTCAGATGGTCTGTGTTTCTAAACAAGGCTCGCAATTCCATGAGTGAGGTCGCAGCCTTACGCCAAATCCTGGACTCTCTATAAGATATCAGACCCTCTTGTTCCAGGGTGGCCTGGCCTGCCCCACCCTCGTGTGTACTTGCTCCATCTTGAAACTGAATCAGGAATTCTGTTAGCAACTCTGACCACGCCTTCCGACGGAACTGTGGAAAAGACAAAGGAATAAGCCCCAGGCCAAGAACAAGTTCTTTTTAAAGGCTTCTGTTTGTGGGGCGCAGAATTGGGAGGGAGGGAACTGACAGATTCTGGGCCTCCGACAGAGCTAGTACAGCAAAGCCACAGGTCCTCCCCATGGTTGTCACTCATGCGCGTGGGGGCAGGGTCTTATAAACTGTCCAATCAGAGGCCTCTCTGGGACAGATGGGTGGGGTGATGGCCCATTTGGGCGTTAAGATGTCCCTTCACCTTCAGGCCACGCTCTAGTCCACATCGTTGCTCGGCTACCGTGAACGGTTCCCAGTGGCCCTGCCGCAGCCTCTGTGGCGCTGTGGTCTGTACCGGGCGTAGACAGGACTCAGGGAGACCCAGAAAACCTAGAAATGGTGAGTATGAGGGCAGGGTACGGAGATGGAGACCTGGGGCTGGTCGGAACGGCTGGAACCTTGCCTGGCGGACCGGGCTCCCAGCGGTCAGGTTCGAGTCCGCCTACCTCAGTGTCCCGGGCCACCGCTGGTACCTGCATCTTATCTGGCTGGCAGCGGGCCCAGACCGCGGGCGGCCAGTCCCGTACCTTCGCGTCCACTTCGGCCCAGCCTAGAAGCTGCCTTGGCAGCTCTACGCCCGCAGCCCCGCTTCTTCCCAGATGGTGCGGTGACGGCGAGGGTCATAAGGGGACAGTCGTTAAGTCCAACTCCCGAGTTTGTGCGTGGGAGGAGCTGTGGTGTGTGGCGTCCTGAGTTCCTGCTTTCTCCCCGTATTTTCACGGGGAGACACTTGTATTTTCCTGAGTTTTCAAAAGGTTGGGGGAGCAGGGTATCAAATCCACGACCCCGTTGCCCTGGCTAAGCTCTACCTGGGGCTGGCAATAAATCCCTAAATTTCCAGATCCCTCTCCTTTTTCCCAAATGGCACGTCCCTTTTCTGATCCACAATGTCATCCGTGGTGCATCTGAAACAGCCCAGTATTTTACTTGTTTATCCTTTTCTCCACATAGTTATGAACGGCTATTTCTTAAAGACACACTTTTCTCTCTGAATATTTTGCATGAGAAGATCCTTGTTCCTCACCCCCAGGACCTTCCCTGGGCACAGACATCCTGTGAGAAGTCCTTTGGGTGGAGGATCTTTTAAAATCTTTCCTGAGTAATCTACCCTGTTAGCACTGCTTCTCCCTGGGTGTGACACCCTGATGAAATTTATTAAGTTTTCCTTTTCCGGTGAGGGTGGAATGTATTTAATCAATAGAGCTTGAAAGATAGTATAAAATAGTTTCAAAGAGTCAAGAGAGTGATGAAGTTCAGGGGGGAAAAATCCAGTATTACCAATTCATTTGTTAAGAATCTTGATTTCACTATTTTCTTCCCTTCGGCATGTAGGAAGTTTCTGAGGTACCTATGTTCTTTACTTTTTGGTGCTTTCAAATGAAATTCCAAAGCTTAGACTTGCAGAGCAGACATGTTCAAGTGTGATTAATTATTACAAAACAATGTCTTGCCATGGAAATAGAATTAACTGACCCCTTTTTTCCCAGAATGGAACAGATACTTGGGCTTTTCTGGTTTAACTAAGAAAAGTCAGTTACTGTTTTCTTTCCCCCTTTCCATGTTATCGCTGGGTTTGAGTGATTTTTCTGGGTTGTTCAAATGTCAGGTTTATGTAATATACATATTGACCGGGCAGTACCAGGCTTCTCAGTGGGGAGCAGAGGCCATTGGCCAGTGACACTAAGGCCCCTTTTGAGCCTACACAGGAAGTACTTGAAGGCCCAGTTGTTCTTCCTGGGGAGCCTCCCCATTGCAGGTATCTTACCTGCTCATACCCACAATGAAAGGAGCTGCTACACTGAGGAAAGCTGCAGACACCTGAAAAGCTGGGAATGCACATGTCCAAGGAGGGGGAGTGGGGATGACTCCCTTTCTGAGGTTGTTTCTAACATCTAGACATTTTTAGAACTTATGTTTGAATTTTGCAACAACAGTTTAGGTGCACTCAAGGTGTATTTTTTGCACATGGAGAAGTCTATGAAGATCAGGTGGACAAAGGAGTTTATGAATTGGGGAGTTCATTTAGGTGAAAATATCAAGCAATATCAAGCTGAGAGTTGCCTTGTGAGAATGGAAGCCCCAGGGAAGGAGCACTCCCAGGCTTGCAGGAGAGGGGAGGGTGTGTGGAGCATCTGTGTTTATTCCTGGGGCTGCTTAGGTGTCCCTCCCCTCCTTCCCCAGGGACTGATGCACTCCAGTGGTTCTATCTCAATCAGGGGCACCTAGACCCCAAGTTAGCAATTATGTTCACCTATCTGAGTGTGAGTTTCTTTCTGAAATGTAGGGAAGCAGGCTGCTTACCTGTTTTCATTCTCATATTTTTGAGTAGAGTTCCATTAAATTCCTTTCTCCCTTGAATATTGCAGCTGTTTGATTCTAGTTTCCATTAGAGTTTGGGCTTTTATAATGTAGTTGAGTGAAAGAATAAGGCCAGAAAATAAGTATATGGTGATATCTCATTGTTTTATTTGTAATCCCCCAATGCAATGACCATGTCTTCACATTGCTTATTTTCCACTTGTATTTTTCTTTAGTGAATTGTCCACTTTTTAAAATTTGTTCATTGGAGAGACAGACAGACAGGCCTTGATTTGTTGTTCCACTTATTTATGAATTCATTGGTTGATCCTGAATATGCCCTGATCCAGGAATTGAACCCACAACCTTCCCATATCTGCACACACTCTAACCAACTGAGCTATCCAGCCAGGGTATTTTGTCCATTTTTAATTGGCTTCTTTGTATTCTCATCGTTCAGTTTTAAGAGTTCTTTGAATATTTTGGATACCCATCATTCATTAGAAAAGTTTTTTATAAAAGATTTTCTCCTACTCCTATTCTGTGACTTGTCTTTTCATTCAGTTAACACCCTTCACACACAGGAGTCTTTCATATTAACAAAGTGAACCTTTTTTTTTTTAGTTCTTATCTAAAAATGTATTACTAAATACTAAGTCACCTAGATTTTCTTTTTTTTTAAGATTTTATTTATTTATTTCTAGGGAGGGGTAAGAAGGGAGAAAAAGGAGAGAAACATCAATGGGTGGCTCTCATGCGCCCCCCACCAGAGACCTGACCCACAACCCAGTCATGTGCCCTGACTGGGAATCGAACTGGTGATCCTCTGGTTCAGTACTCAGTCCACTGAACCACACCAGCCAGGGCTAAATTTTCTCATATGTTATATTCTAGGAATTGTTTTTACTTTTGCATTTTACATTTGGATATATGATCTACTTTGAGTTAATTGTTGTACAAAGCTTAAGTTCTATGTCTACATTCATTTTGTGTATATGCGTGTGTGTGTATATATGTATTATGTCCAGCATTGTTTGTGTAAAAGGCTTTCTTTTTTTCTTATAATTACTTTTACTTATTTGTCAAAGATCAGTCACCTGGCTATTTCAGCCATCATCTCTGTTATTGTGGAGTTTTTTCAGATGTTTTACCTAGACAGTCATGTCATATGGAACAGACATTTTGGTTTGTTGCTTCCCAATCTGTGTACCTTTTATATCCTTTTCTTATTACATGGCCCAGGCTTCCAGTACAGTGTTGAGTGGGATTGGTGAGAGGAAACCTTGCCCTTCTCCCTATCATACCAGAAAAGCATCTAGTTTCTCATGATTAAGTGTGATATTAGCAATAGGTATCAAGAGTTTTCTCAAGGAGAATTCTCCCTCTGTTACTAGATTATTATCATAAATGGATGTTGGATGGTATTAAATTCTTTTTCTTGTTCATTTGCCCTTTTACTTCTGATGTTAGTAATCTCTATCTTTTCTCTTATTATCTTGACTAGATGTTTATCATTTTATTAATGTTTTTCAATGGACCAACTTTGGTTTTCCAAACTAGGAAATTTTTTTTTCTTTCACACTTTAAACATTTTACTCTACTCTCTTCTTCCTTGCATGGTTTCTGAGAAGTCTAATTTAATTCTACTCTTTTTTCTCTATACCTAAAGTATGTTTTCCCCTCTAGCTTTTCTCAATATATTTTCATCTTTGATTTTTCTCTAGTTTGAACATGATACACTTGGTTTGCATTTCTGGTGTTTTTCATGTTTAGTTCACTGA
This sequence comes from Anoura caudifer, assembly GCA_004027475.1. Taxonomy (NCBI): domain Eukaryota; kingdom Metazoa; phylum Chordata; class Mammalia; order Chiroptera; family Phyllostomidae; genus Anoura; species Anoura caudifer. The sequence continues at coordinate 44,448 of PVKU01009717.1, forward strand.
GCTGCTTAATTGTATAATCTGCTGACTATGATTAATTTTAAAAGCTCAGTGATTACTACTTACCTATTTTGTTCTGTTCCTTTGTCTTTTCCTTCAGGTATCCCCATTATGTGTATTTCAATCTTATGTAATTGCTCTGTAGTTTATGGGTATTGTGTTTTGTGATGTTTGTTCTTTTTGTCTTTGCATTATTGGCTTTGATAAGAACAAAATATTTTGGGCATATTTTAAGATGCTATTTTGCACTGGCCAGATGGTGCTCAGTTGGCTGGAGCACTGTCCTATAAACCGAAAGGTTGCCATTCAATATCCAATTGGGAAGTGTACAGGAGGCAACTGATGGATGTTTCTCTCCCTCACTCCCCCTTCCTCTCTTTCTAAAACCAGTAAATATATGTATAACATAAAATGCTGTTTTATTTTCTCTTTGGCAATTTTGAAGAGAGTGGTTTGATTGTGACCTCAATGCTCTGATGGATCTAAGAGAAGTTGCTCAAATTTTTCCTATGAGGTCAGTAATGATGGCTTCCAAGTTCCTGAAACGTCCAATCAGAAACCAGAATTCTGACTTCAGTTGATGATTGACAGATGACAACTTTTCAGTCTCATCCCTTTGACCCACATCTGACAAAGTAATGAGTGCCTTGGTGCTTCTTCCTTTAAAGGTGGCAGGAGATTCAGTCCTCTGACGTCCTGATCTTGCATGTGAACCATAACTAACCCAACCCCTGACCTCAACTTTACAAAAAGTCCCAGCATCTCTTCTTGCTCTCTCAAGCCATTTCATGACTGCTGGAGAGGCCTGCCTTGTCTTCCCCACATACCTCAGTTGTGGAAGTAATAAGCCCTTCATACACTCTTGGCCACGTGTGCTGTCAACACTGAAGGGATGCGGCATATACTTAGGGCTCAAGGTACCATGCTGCCTCACTCCACACGGGAGCTTGGGAACTAGAGACCTTGGGAGTGCAGCCTCTAGGGTGGCTGGTTGGGAAACATGTACTCCTGCAAAAGTAAAAACGGAGATCTTATGTCCTTTTGAAGGAAAGCACTGCTGAATTCTCCCATCCATGTATGTTATACTCACAGGCAGATTCGCCCTCAAACCTTTGTGGATTTCAGTGGACACACTTGCAATTGTTAACTCTCAATCTGATCCTCAAGGTCAAGAAGGTGCAGGGCGGTGTTCTGTTTCTGCCATAAAAAGCGCTTCTGGCCCTGGCTGGTGTGGCTCAGTGGATTGAGTGCCGACCTGCAAACCAAAGGGTTGCTGGTTTGATTCCCAGTCGGGGCACATGCCTGGGTTGTGGGCCACATTCCTGGTGGGGGGTGTGGGAGAGGCAACCACACATTGATCTTTCTCTCCCTTTCTTTCTCCCTCCTTTCTCCTCTAAAAATTAAAAAAAAAATGAAATATTAAAAAACAAAAAGAGCACTTCTGGCGTATTTGTTACTGTGTGTGCTGATATCTGCCAAAAATTGTCTCCAAGCAGCCCTGAGACACATGAGTATAAGGATTTTGTAGTCTCAGTTGTTGTTACTTTTTCCTAGTGTCTGAACTCAAAAGTTCCCATTAACTTTCTAGACTATCAAATTGGATTGAGAAAGCAGAACTGAGGTTCTGGGGTAAAGATTATTACAAGGCAAAAATACTTTTTCTCAAAAATATTTCAATTTTGCCAGCTGTGTCTGACTACTTCTAGAGGCCTGGTGTACTTTAGTGGGGTGATAATGCCCAGCTGCACCTCATCAAATGTTGGATTTCTACTGGTCTCTTGGACTGTCATGTTTGGTGATGAAAATGGAAGGGCTTCCTTTTTGTATTCATTAAACTTTAATACAGATTTGACCCTCTGCCTCATGCAGGACTATAAATGATGGGTAATGAAGAAGGAGATGAAAGAGTTTTTCTCACAATGGTCTTAAAATATTTTATTTGTATAGCATTTCTGTCACTTCTTAGCATGCTCTGTACCCCCCTGCCATTAGAGAAAAATAAAATGTAATATGATCACAGTAAAAGCGTGTAAATCATTTCCCTGTGTTCATCATGCTGCTAAATTTATAAGGAAGTAAGTGTGGACAGAGGGTAAGCTTCTGATGATCAAGTCATAGCATAAGTGTTTGAAGATGACAGAATCATACATAAGCTTCCTATAAGTGGAGTCCAGATGTCATGTTCAGTCAGTCTCATGCATCCTACTGTAAGCATGCTTGGGATGTTTTAGGATGCTGTGGCCATTGAAGACGTGGCTGTGGACTTTACCCTGGAGGAGTGGGCCTTACTGGATCCGCCACAAAAGAAACTGTTTAGAGATGTGATGCAGGAAACTTTCAAGAACCTGGACTCAGTAGGTAAGGATGACAACTTTTCTTTGACTTGGTCAATTAGAGAACAAGTATTATTTGCTCATCATCTTTTTTCCAAGATGTGAAATGTGGAAATGGACATTGGTAAATAAACTAGGCATGGTCACAGCTAACAATGAATGTAGAATCTAATAATTTTGTAATAATTTTTAATATTTGTAATCATTTTTCTGGGTCTACACTTTAGGCAAAAAATGGGAAGATCATGACATTGAAGATCAGGACAAAAACCAGGGGAGAAAACTAAGGTAAGTGACAGTCACAAAAGAAAGAACAGTCTCATGGAAGAATCCTGATGTGAATTTTTTTAAAAAGGAAACAAAATAAATAACTCCTGCTTCAGATTTAGTTATTCTTTTTTTGTTCTTTTTTAATCCTCACCCAAGCATATGCTTACTGATTTTAAAGTGAGAGGAAAGGGGAGAGAGAAAGAGAAACAACTATGTGAGAATCATCCTTCGGTTGCCTGCCATATACACCCCAACGAGGGATTGAAACTGCCACTGAGGTGTGCGCCCTGACTGAGGATCTAAGTCAGTCGCCTTTTGGTGACTGGGATGATGCTCCAACCAACTGAGCCACCCAGCCAGGGTCAAATTTGGTTATTCTTAAGAATTTTTACCAGAAATACTTTCTTTATATGTGACATAAATATTCAGTGCTTGCCAAATAGTTTACCTGGAAACTTATTAATAAGCTTTATATATGAATATCACTGTTTTGATAATTGCAAGGGAGTAGTCCTTCTAGAGATCCTTTAGTATATTCAACTTCAGAGAATTCAGACAAGGCAGAAAACTTACACTTTTCCTAAAACCCTAATAAATATTGTGAAAAATATTATTTAAAAAATTATTTATAATGTACTTCTCATTTTTTGCAGAAGTCAAATGGTAGAAAGACTCTATGAAAGTAAAGAGGGTAGTCAATGTGGAGAAAACTTCAGCCTTATCTCAAATCTCAGTCTGAACAAGAAAACCCCTGGAGTAAAACCACATGAGTGTGATACATGTGGAAAAGTCTTTACGCATCATTTTTCCTTTAATTGGCACATCAGGTGTCACACTGGGCAAAAACCATACGAGTATCTGAAAAATGGAGAGAGGCCATATAAATGTAAGCTTTGTGGGAAAGCTTTTATTTTTTCAAGTTTATTTAAAATACATCAAAGGATGCACACTGAAGAGAAAACCTATCATTGTAAGGAATGTGGGAAAGCCTTCCGTTTTCGTGCAACTTTGCAAATACATGGAAGGATTCACACAGGAGAAAAACAATATGAATGTGAGGAATGTGGGAAACCTTTCATGTGGCTCACCAGTTTTCGAAGACACATGGCAATGCACAATATATATGGTCCTTATAAGTGTAAACGATGTGGAAAAGTCTTTAGATATCACCGTGCTTTTCAATCACATGAAAGGACTCACACAGGAGAGAAATCCCATAAATGTAAGCAATGTGGAAAAGCTTTCAATTCTCAACGAGGTTTCCAAGCACATCAAAGATATCATCAAGGAGAGAATCCCTATGAGTGTAAACAATGTGGAAAAGTCTTTAGATATCCTCATACTTTTCAAGCACATGAAAAGATTCACACAGGAGAGAAACTCTATGAATGTAAGCAGTGTGATAAAATTTTCAATTCTCGTCGAGGTTTCCAAGTACATGAAAGATATCACAAAGGAAAGAAGCCTTATGAATGTAAGAAATGTGGCAATGCTTTCAGTTCTCATCAAGGTTTCGAAATACATGTAAGAAGAAATCACAAGGGAGAGAAACCCTATGAGTGTAAGCAATGTAGTAAAGGTTTCATTTGTCATCGAGGTTTCCAATTACATGAAAGAAATCACAAGAGAGAGAAATCCTCTGAAAGTAAATGTGGTAAAGCTTTTGGTTATTACCATTACTTACAATTACACAGAGGAACTCATACTGGAGAGAAACCCTACGAATGCAAGGAATGTGGGAAAGCCTTAGGCAGTAGCAAAGCCTTAAAGATACACGAGAGGCTGCACACAGGAGAGAAGCCCTATGAATGTATGCAATGTGGCAAAGCCTTCAGGAATCCATCCGGATTTCGGTCACATGTGAAAATACATGCTGGAAATAGACCATATCAGTGTAAGGAATGTGGGAAAGCCTTCATTTATCCATCACGTGTTCGAGCACACATGCGAGTACATAATGTAAATAGACCTTATCGATGTAAGGAATGTGGGTTAGCATTTTATTTTCCCAGTACATTACGGAGGCATGAAATGACTCACACTGGAGAGAAACCCTGTGAATGTAAACACTGCGGTAAAGCCTTCAGAGATCACAGTTACTTAAAAATACATGAGAGAAGTCACACTGGAGAGAAACCCTATGAATGTAAGCAATGTGGTAAAGCTTTTTCTTCTCAGCTAGGTTTCCAAGTACATACAAGAAGTCATACTGGAGAGAAACCATATGAATGCAAAGAATGTGGGAAATACTTTAATTATCCCAGTTCCTTCCGAAGGCATAAAAAGACTCACAGGATTTGTCTTCTTGAATGTAAACAGCATAAGAAATCTGATCCACATTCCTACATGTGAAAAAAAAAGAAATATAAATGTAAAATGAGAAAGCTAGGTGGAAATTCATGTGTAATGTTCAAGAAGACTTTCAACATGAAAAAGTTATAAATGTAAGTATATTGTGTTTATCAAGCCTCCTTAAAATGCATTGTTGGACTGTGGATTTCTACTAATTATTTTCAGAACTGAATATTCAGATAATTTTGTGAGTCATTCAACAATAAATAATATATAAGATTATAGGTAGTATTTCTTCTTTAAATCAGTGAATAGTATTTTATATTTCCATTTTGAAACCTGTTAGAGTCATAGGTGAATTGAAGTGTATTTCTAATATACAGTTTAATTTTTTGATAATGTTCTGTTTGTTGTGTGTTAAGGGGACATTGAAAAATCAAAGTTTGGTTTTTGTTGGGATTTTCATACTGGTTTTGTGACAGTTTCTAGATATCTTTAGTCATTCATATATATATGAACTATATATATATATATATATATATATATATATTCTACCTTTCTTACTGAGAAAGCTGCTTTGGGGGAGTGGTAGGTAGAGGGGCCTTTTTCACTCTCACACTAAGAAACCATTGTAGTACATTTTTTTATGTATTCAAGTATATGATAGTTTTATGTGAATTATTGTTTTCATACTGATTTCTACTTAGCAACACCAGGATGCTGAGGGCTAGAAAAATGAAGGTTAGTGGCAGAACATGGGTGATGAGCTGATTCCCTTGAGCCACAGTTGTCACATGTTTATCAGATCTGCTTCTTAATCCCACAACACTTAAAAATGGCTCTAGAATTTGTTGACATAAGTCACTCCATTAGTCTTTCCGCCCATACCTTTTTACTATAGAGGCATCCGAGACTCTGCAGACCAGCCATGGTGGACATAAATTACCCAGGGCATTCTTATTCAAAGACTCTTTTCCTCCACCCATGCTACATACAGTTAAAGCAGCCAGCACTGACAACTGACAAGATCTTTTTGTCATGGAGTCCCTCCCAGGCCCTGAGTTGGTCTGCTCCGTCACCTGCTACCAATTTTGCCTTGGGTCATGAATGCAGGACCCTCAGGCTTTCTAACTATAGTTCTTATTGAAGAGATGCTAGTACTTATAGAACAGAGCTGAAAATGGTGCCCCTGGTATAGCCCACCTACAGGGGGAAGTGTGTTTCCTTCACATTCATGCAGTCTGTTCTGAAGGTCACTTTTCTAGACATATTGGCCACTTTGGGAGTCTCTTAGGAGCATAAGAATGATGAGAAAACTCATAAATTTTATAGACAGTGTGCTCCCACCACACCTGATGGACTCTCTGCAGAGATGCTGTATTTTGTCCCTAGTTCAAACAGGCCATCCCTGATCAGGATGGACACAAACAACAGATCTGTTAGTTAAACTCCAGGCAATCACGTTAGGATTAGAGAACTCCCTGGCCAAGAATTGAACTCATTTACACAATTTTATAGCTCCTTTGGCTTCTGCCAATATGTAGCTGTCTCATCCCACCAATAGCAACAACTCCTTATCTAATGTCACTTCTTTGGCATAACAAACTTTGGGAATATCTTTTCTGTTTCACTGCTTTTAGAAAGAGAGAAAGGGAGAGTCAGAGAAACATTGATGTGAGAGAGAAGCATCTATCTGTTGCCTCCCATATGTGCCCAGACCAGGGATTGGGGATTATGGGTCAAACCCACAATCTAGGTATGTGCCCTGACCAGGAATCAAACCCATAACCTTTCAGTTTGGGGACGATGCTCCAACCAACTGAACCACACTGCCCAGGGCTCCAGGAATATCTTGTTTCACAATAACCAAGTAAAGTCAAGTCCACTTGTAAACCTGCACACATTAAACCTCAGTCTGCAGAGGCTCATTTTAATGCTCAGGGAAATAAATTGAGTCAGATTTCTGACACATATACTGACACCTCAGATATGATGCTATTAATCTTGGCTCTGTGGGCCCGCATAATGCTAAGCCATTTAAAGGCCTCTTACCCAAAGCTCTAGGCAAAATTGAAGAAACTTCCTTTCTCTGCCATGGCTCATTTAGTGACTGACAAATGCACCTAATGTGAGAAAATGCACCACTGGTAATATAATCAACATGCTTTCCATACCAAGGAAAGGGTCCCTACAGCTAACAGCAAATATGGCTTTTAGTAGCCCCTCACCCCATCTGCTGGGCTGCTTGCTATGCCCACACCATGGCAGAAACTCATAGACAAATTACTCGTCCTATCATACGTGATCCTACTGAAGCCAAAAAGCAGGCACTAGAAATTAAAACAAAATACTGGGCTCTTAAAAGAAGGCATTCCATGGACCTTGCATCTCCCTTATGACCCTCCTCCACTCTCATAGGTTGGCCTAATTGCTTGAAGGAACCTTGCTTCTAAATGGATCTTCCTGCTGTTTGAGGCATTACTTAGATTCAGGGCTCAGTCGTTAGGGCCTGTTGCTGTTGTTCTGATCATCAGGCTTACCAGACATTTCTGTCAGAATGGTCTCTCCTACAGATCTTTGGTTTATTGGAATGGTGTGTCCCAGCCACAACTCCTACATCCCACTCCTGGGATTTCCCATGTATCTATTTCATTTTCGGCACATTTCTTCAAAACCCCTCCAACCACCCACCACAAATGGGCTAACTTCCTACCAATTATGCTCATGCACTCATTGTCCTGGGAGGCACTGGCACTGACCTGGGCACACGTGACAATCATTCAACAAGCAACCCATTAATGCCAATGTGGTAACGTCAAAAACACTAAGAAAAAAATACATATCACAGCTAATGATTCAGATGGTTTCCTTGACAGAAAACCCTGCAGTAACTGATGACATCTTGGCTTTGGTATATTTAGTAGCAACCAGAGAGAGTTGTGTTCCCCTAAAAGGGCTGCTGGCCGCACATGGGTGGGCTACCCTGGGAAGGTGCCACCAAAACCACAACACAGACAAAATAACATTACTAAGCGGTTAGAACCGTTCTGGAACCATACTCACCTGGACCTCTCCAGCATCCGAGGATGACTGGACTCAAACGAGTTTTGTTACGTTTGACAGTTTAGTTATAATACATTGTTTGTGCTTTTTACATGCCTTTTAATTTATGTTCAAATTCATTTAAAGATGTGACACAATTCAGTCAACAAAGCTCAGGAGGAAAAAAAAGCCCAGGAGAGAGCTTTAATAAAGGCACTGAGTTCACTTTTGATATTTGACCTTTGATCAGTGCACACCATGCCCGACCCACATAGGGAAACCTATGATGTTGACACATCTCTCTTTGAGTGAGCAGGTAAAAGAGTTGAACCTTGAATATTTCCGGCCTCTAATACTATATATCTTAAAGGGTCAACCCATTCTTCTTTGTGGAAGCCACCTATATGAAGTTACCTTTTAGAAGGTACCTTTGAGTAATATTTTTTCTCTTCATTTGATGCATGGGTGACATAACCTGGACATTTGGTCCTATTTTAAGTAAGGTGTTAATCCAGCCCTCAAAAGGGCAATGATAGTGCTGACCAGTGTGTTCAGTTGGTGGAACATCATCCTGCAAAGGAAAAAGTCGCTGGTTTGATACCTGGTCAAGATACATACAGGAGGCAACCAACTGATCTTTCTTGCATCGATGTTTCTCATCCTTTCTTTCTCCCACCACTCCCCTCTCTCTAATAAATAAAATCTTTTTTTGAAAAGGGCAATATAATAGCTCTGGCTGGTGTGAGTCAGTGGATTAAGCACCTGTGAACCATAAGGTCACCAGTTCAATTCCCTATCAGGGCACATGCCTGAGGTGCAGGCCAGGCACCCAGGTGGGGGTGTGCAAGAAGGCAACCCATCAAAGTATCTCTCACACATCAATGTTTCTCTCTCTCTCTTTCTCCTTTCCTTCCCATATCTCTAAAAATAAATAAATAAATAAAATACTTTTTTGAAGGGCAATGATAAAACAAGGTAATCAATGGAAAAGGTTTTTTAGGTGACAAATAGCTGTCCACTGTGGGGAATTTTGAGATGATGAAGGGAAAAAATTCAAAATGCAGAGATTCTATTATCGTGTTTTTAGATTCAGTGACTACAAAGAAAACCTTTGAAAACACCCATAAGGGCACTAGCAGTAGAATTAATCATTAAAAATGGTATAGTGTCATAAGGGAAATAAAGACCAACACAAGTGAATGAATGGTTTCTGTCCCAACATGTAAATAGCTTGGAGTACCCATTCTCATCTTTACAGCAATAAAAAACTGAAAAACCTGAAGAGCAACATTTCTTCTTAGATCCATCAGAAGTTTAAGGTTATATGGCAAAGCAGTGCCCCCAAAACAAGAGACTGGAGACTATGGAGAATTGCTGCTTACTGAAAGCAGAGGCCAATGGAGCCAGCAACCACTGGGAATAAGTGTACTATAGTAGATGAATTGCTGACACAGTAAAAACTAGCTTAAGATTTACAAACTCAAAGTGGGGGCCTGCCTTTAGAGTGCTACCCACAGTGCATGAATTTTTTTGCAGGAATCCAAACAGGTTCTAACAGTGAATCTTGAAGAAAAATTGCCTCATGCTTCTTGCAAGTAATGGGAAAATATCTTTATGCACACACACAAAGCATTCTGTTCTCTGTAACACAGGCTATTCCTCAAAGAAAACTACTTTGTATGGTGAAAAAGTGGTCAGACATCATCTAAACCCTTCAGGTTTATTCTCTGACAAACAGGGAGGAGTCAAGGCTAAGAACATGCTTTATGGATGGTCAACAGACATATGAAAAGATGCTCAATGTCACTAGTCAGAGAAATGCACATTAAAACCACAATGACATATCACTTCACAGCTGTCAGAATGGCTATCAATAAATCAACAAGTGCTGGTGAGCATGTGGAGAAGAGGGAACCCTTTACACTGTTGGTGGGAATGTGGACTGGTGCAGCCATGGTAGAAAGCAGTATGGAGGTTCCTCAAAAAATTAAAAATGGAACTGCCTTATGACCAAGCAATTCAGCAATTACACTTCTGGGTATATATCTGAAGAAACCAGAAACACTAATTCAAAAGAATATATGTACCCCTATATTTATTGCAGCATTATTTACAATAGCCAAACTATGAAAGCAACCAGTGCCCATCAATAGATGAGTGGATAAAGAAAGCTATGGTACATATACACAATGGAATATTACTTTTTCATGAAAAAGAACAAAATCTGCCCTGGCTAGTGTGGCTCAGTGGGTTGAGCACCATCCTGTGAACCAAAGGGTCTCCAGTTCAGTTCCTAGTCAGGGCGCATGCCTGGGTTGCAAGCCCAATCCCCAGTGTGGGGCACACAAGAGGCAACCACACATTGATATTTCTCTCTCTCCCTCCCTTCCCCTCTCTCTAAAAACAAAATCTTTTTAAAAAAAGAACAAAATGTTACCATTTGGAATAGCATGGATGGACTTAAAGGGTATTATGCTAAGTGAAATAAGTCAATCAGAGTAAGACAAATACCATATGATTTCACTTACAGTGGAATCTAAATAACAAAATAAACAAAACAGAAATAGACTCACAGATACAAAGAACAGATTGATGGTAGGCAGAGGGAGGAGAATTGGGGGACTAGATGAAAAAATGTGAAGGGGTTGAGAAGCACAGATTGGTAGTTACGAAATAGAGGGATGTAAAGTACAGCATAGGAAATACGGTCAATAATATTGTAATAACTGTATGGTGCAAGGTGGGTACTGGAAATATCAGAAGAAACATTTTTATAAAGTATGTGATTGTCTAGCCACTATGCTGTACACCTGAAACTAATGCAAGATAATATAGAATGTAAACTGTGATTGAAAGTAAGTAAATAAATAAATAAATAAATAAGACTAGAGCTATGATATGACCCAGCAATCCCTCTTCTGGGTATTGACCTGAAAATTTAAAAACATTTATTCATAAAGATATATGGATCCCTATGTCCACCGCAGCATTATTCATAGTGGCCAAGACATGGAAACAACCTAAGTGTCCTTTGATGGATGATTGGGTAAAGAAGATGTGGTACATATACAATGGAGTACTACTCAGCCATAAGAAAAGATGAAATACTGCCATTTGTGACAACATGGATGGATCTTCAGAGTATCATGCTAAGCAAAAAAAAAAAAAAAAAAAAGATTAAAAAGGACAAGAACCATATGATTTCACTCATATGTGGGATATAAAACAAAAAGCAACAAATGAACAAACAAAAAACAAATTCATAGACATAATGGAATAGTGGTTACCAGAGGGGAAAGGGGATGAGAGGAGGGTGAACGGGGGAAGGGGTCAAATATATGGTGATGGAAGGAGATTCAACTTCGAGTGGTGAGCGCACAATGCAAAGGTACAGATCATGTATTACAGAATAGTGCACGTGAAACATACATTGTTATTAACCAATATCATCCAAAATCAGTTTAATTTTTAAAAACAAGCGGAAGCAAAAGGAAGGAAGGAGCCCTGCCCTTGGTCTCATGCTTGGCCTCGCAGACGCTGTCCCACAGGATGGTGGGGGCTGAGTGTGCATGCAGTTTGTTGTCCCAAGCCCCCATTTGCCAGCCTGGGGGGCTTTACCAGTTCCAGCCCAGCTCTATCACAAGCATGTTGTTGATCATTATGAAGATCCTAGAAATGTGGGGTCTCATCATCTAAAAATGCTGGAACAGGATTGGTGGGGGCTTCAGCATGTGGTGATGTAAAGAAATTACAGATCCAAATGGATTAAAAGGGGAAGATCATGGATGTCATACTTAAAATACTTGGCTATGGTTCTGCAATTGCCTCCATTTCATTAGCCAGCCATTAAATGGGTGAAAGGGAAGACAAGGGAAGATGGTGAAGGGAGCCTTGACCATCAAAAACACAGATCATCACTCTGGCCAGGTGGCTCAGTTGGTTGAAACATTGTCCCCTACACCAAAAATATTGCTGGTTTGATCCCCAGTCAGGGTGCATATGGAAGACAACCAATCAATGTTTCTCACATCAATATTTCTCTCCTCTCTCCCTTCCTTTCTCTCTAAAATCAATAAATATCCTTGTGTGAGGATTCAAAAAAAAAGAAAGAAAGAAATAGATATCACCAAGGGACTATGCTTTCTTCCTGCTCCCTGCTGGCTGAAGAAGAAACCAAGGCCACCCTGGCCAATTACAAGCTGAAACAAAAACCCAAGAAAGTAAAGACAGGGAAGAAACGAACCTTTGATGAAGCCTTCAGCAGCACTACCTGCTGTGCAATTAACGTAGATTTCAGAAGCTCCTCGCACTAAAGTAAAAGAACTGTGAGATACACACATCATTGTGGCTCTGATGCAAGCAAAATGCACAGTTTAATTGTTCTGAATTCTGTGGTATCTTTTGGCTCACTTTTATGGCCTTCACTTATTTTATGTATAGTTTGAATATTGTGTATGGCCTCAAAATTGAAGTCAGTAATGAAGTCTCAAGTTTTGATAGTCCGTAAACTGCAGAAATATCTATTTTACCTGAATCTGTTTTGGGAAAGATTGCCTTGGTATGATTATCTGATAAAACTAAGCATTGTACATAAAACATCTGGTAAATTAAATTATGTAAGACAAGAAAAAAAGAAAGGAAGGAAAAAAGAGCAAACAGCATTTTCTCCCAAGTGAAACTTTAAACATAATTTAAGGTATATGAAAATCAGGTAAAATGACTAAGTTGAAGTTATATCTCAAATACCTTTGTAGTAAAATAAATACGGCTCTGTTGGCAAAAATAATAAAGAGCACTTACACCTCAACAATAAAATGTCATATATATAATTTTAAATTGTCAAAGGATGTAAATAGACACTTTCCAAAGATGTACAAATGGCCAAGAGCATATGAAATGATGATGAACACCATTAGTCATCAAGAAAAGGTAAATCCAAACCCCAGTGAGGTGCCACTTCATAAATCAAAAAGTGAGATAACAAATTTTGTTGAGGATATGTAGACACTGGACATTCATACACTGCTGGTAGAAATATAAAATGGTGCAGCCACTTTGGAAAACAGTCTGGCAGTTCCTCAACTTTGAATTTAGAATTACTAAAGGACCCAACAATTCATCCATAGGTGTATGCCCAAGAGAAATTAAGATACATGTTCACCGGCCAAGATGGAGGCGTAGGTGGACACACTGTGCCTCCTCTCACAACCAAGATTAAGGACAACAAAAATATTTAACTAAAACAAAAACAAACAGAACAGATAGAAAATTGAATTGTACGGAAGTCTGATACCAATTAACCCAGACCAGTAAGAGGGGTGGATTCCGCAGCTGGCAGAGAGGGGTCGCGGCAGGAAAAAGCAGTGGCTAGTGGTCCTGGGAGCATAGGCGGCAGTTGGCACACCCCATGCACACAGGCAGCAGTTACCAAGCATGGGGAGGCAATGAGCAGACCAAGTGAGACTCACCAGGCAGCTGACCATGGTCACACATTGGCGCGCAGATAAACCAGGCGAAAACAGGCAGCAAGACAGACTGCGCAACACAGGACCCCAGCGCCAGGAAATAAAGCCTAAAGCACCAATTGAAAACACTTGTGGGGGTTGAGGTGCCGGGAGAGAATCCCAGCCTCACAGGAGAGTTCGTTAGACCCACGGGGTCCTACAACGTACACAAGCCCACCCACACAGAAATCAGCACCAGAAGGGCCCAATTTGCTCAGGGAAAGCTGCGGAAGGGACTGGAACCTGAGAGAGAGCAGAGCGGGCGTCATTTTTCCCTCTTGTACCCCACCCCCACATCCAGCATCACAACCCAGAGACTGGCTTGCACCACACTGGTGAACGCCTAAGGCTCCACCCCTCACTATGTAACAGCCACAACCAGACAAAAAAGAAAAAAAAACCCAAAACTAAAAATGGCTCAAACGGGAGAACAGATCAAAGCCCCAAAGCTAATTCATCTAAGTGACCAAGAGATAGCCAACCTATCAGATGCACAGTTCAAAGCACTGGTGATTAGGAATCAACCAGAATCGGTTGATTTTGGTTGCAAATTAGATGAACAAATGAAGGCTACAATAAGTGAAATGAAGAAAAATGCACAGGGAACCAATAGTGATGAGAGGAAAACTGGGACTCAAATCAATGAAGTGGACCAGAAGGAAGAAACAAACAAACAACCAAACAGAAAAGAATGAAGAAACAAGAATTCAAAAAAATGAGGAGAGGCTTAGGAACCTCCAGGACATCTTTAAACATCTCAACATCCGAATTATAGGGGTACCAGAAGGGGAAGAGGAAGAGTGAGAAGTGGAAAAGTTATTTGAACAAATAATAAAGGAGAACTTCCCCAATCTGGCAAAGGAAATAGACTTCCAGGAAGCTCAGAGAGTCCCAAAGAAGGTGGACCCAAGGAGGAACACACCAAGGCACATCATAATTACATTAGCCAAGATTCAAATGAAGGAGAGAATTCTAGAAGCAGCAAGGGATAAGGGGACAGTCACCTACAAAGGAGTTCCCATCAGACTGTCAGCTGATTTCTCAAAAGAGACCTTGCAGGCAAGAAGGGGCTGGAAAGAAGTATTCCAAGTCATGAAAG
>PVKU01009718.1:0-29531 GCA_004027475.1 Anoura caudifer
ATAAACAAATGGGATCTCATCAAAATAAAAAGCTTCTGCATGGCTAAAGAAAACAGTATTAAAATAAAAAGAGAACCAACTGTATGGGAAAATATATTCGCCAATGATACCTCAGACAAGGGTTTAATCTCCAAAATATACAAAGAACTTACATGACTCCACTCTAAGAAGACAAGCAACCCAATTAAAAAATGGGCAAGGGACTTGAACAGACACTTCTCCAAGGAGGATATACAGAAGATCCAGAAACACATGAAAAGATGCTCAATATCGCTTGCTATCAGAGAGATGCAAATTAAAACCACAATGAGATACCACTTCACACCTGTCAGAATGGCCAGGATAAATAAAGCAACAAACAACAAGTGTTGGAGAGGTTGTGGAGAAAAGGGGACCCTAGTGCACTGTTGGTGGGATTACAGACTAGTGCAACCACTATGGAAAGCAGTATGGAATTTTCTAAGAAAACTAAAAATGGATCTACCTTTTGAGCCAGCAATTCCACTGCTAGGACTATATCCTAAGAACCCTGAAACACCAATCCAAAAGAATCTATGCACTCCAATGTTCATAGCAGCACAATCTACAATAGCCAAGTGTTGGAAGCAACCTAGGTGCCCATCAGTAAATGAATGGATCAAGAAACTTTGGTACATTTGCACAATGGAATTCTATGCAGCAGAAAGAAAGAAGGAACTCCTACCCTTCACAACAGTATGGATGGAGCTGGAGAGCATTATGCTAAGTGAAATAAGCCAGGCAGTGAAGGACAAATATCATATGATCTCACCTTTAACAGGAACCTAATCAACAGAACAAACAAACAAGCACAATATAACCAAAGACACTGAAATTGAGAAGGGGTTGATAGTCACCAGAGGGAGAGGGGAGGGAATTTCAGGGGTAAAGGGGAAGAGTTTGGAGCAACAAGTATAAAGGTCACATGGGCAAAACTAGCGGGGGTGGAAATGGGAGGGAGGTGGGGAGGGCTGGGGTGGTGGGCTGGAATGGGAGCAAAAGACAGAAAACTGTACAAGAACAATTAAAATTAAAAAAAAAGAATTCTCAGTCATTATCTACTTTTTCACATGGGTCTTCTACTCTGTTTGTTTTCCCTTTTCCTTCTCGCACTCCTACTATCAGCATGTGAACTTTTTATTACCTCCTGGTGATTCTTTCACCCAATCTTCTTCTCATGAAGCCTTCTTTCAGTGGAATACACTTTGAGATTTATGCCATCACCCTGTTTTTTTAATGTCAGCAGTTATAGATTTCAATAATTATTTTCACTTGGTTTTTGTTTTAAAGTAATTACTTATTATTAAATAAAATTTAATATTCCATTTTCTAGAATGAAAGAAATATGAAGGACATCATAGAATGAAAGAATTGAAAATGTTCAAAAGTAAGTAATAAAATCCTATATGTAAGTACAGGACAGTAAAAATTAAAGAATCTCAAAGACAAAGAGAAAACTTACACACCAATTCAACTATACCTATTTAAATTTTGTTTTCTATGAATTAATTTGGTAGAGTTTTATGTACTTCTGTACAAATGAGAGTATATAGTCTGTAGATAGCAGTCATCTTTGACTTATTTTTTAATGATGACCTTGTGGGTGATTCGTGAAAGCATGATGTTGGCTATTGCTTACATATTCTTTATCATGTACAGGAGATAACATTCTGTCTTTGGTTTTCTAAGAGTTTTCATTTTTTTTAATTATAGTTATGTATTAATTTTTAATCATATACTTTCTAAAACACATAAAACCTGTACATAATAGACTATTTGTAAGTACTGCTGGTACTGATTGCTTGCCATGAGCAAATTCTAATTCATACTCTTCAATTTACTAGTGAGTAAATGTCTTGAATTCTCTTGTAGAAAGAGCTAAAACTCAGTCTGACTTTTTTGCTTTAAGCCCAATTGAAATTTGATAGTTCTCCCAACTATTTCTTAAAAGCAATGCAAATATTAGGTTGGCCAAAAGTTCATTTAGTTTTCTTCCATACAATACAAGACACATTTTTTATTTCCACTAATAACTTTATTGATTTTGATATGTTGAGTATGTCAGCTATATCCAGCTATTGGCTTCTAGAGGTTAGAGGCCAGGAGTGCTACTGAACATCTTCCAATTCACAAAACAGCCCCACAGCAAAAAGTTCCATGGCCAAAATGTCAATAGTACAAAAAAATTTTGCAAACCACTTTTGACACAATTGATCAGTCACAGCACCTTCTCCATATACTGCACAAAACTTTTTTTTTTTTGCATTTCAGTTGGGTTTTTATCTTTCTTGAAATAATAAAACATATTATGTTTTATTATAGAGAGTCCAACTTCTTTGGGATTCTTTGAGCTTCCTGGACTTTCTGGAAGTCTATTTCCTTTGCCAGATTGGAAGTTCTCCTTTATTATTTGTTCAAATAACTTTTCCACTTGTTGCTCTTCCTCTTCTCCTTCTGGTACCCCTATAATTTGGATGTTGGGACATTTCAAGATGTCCTGGAGGTTCTTAAGCCTCTCCTCATTTTTTAAAATTCTTCTTTCTTCATTCTTTTCTAATTGGATGTTTCTTTCTTTCTTCTGGTCCACACTGTTGATTTAACTCCCAGTTTCCTTCCCATCACTATTGGTTCCCTGTACATTTTCCTTTATTTCACTTACTGTAGCCTTCATTTTTTCATTTAATTTGTGACCAAATTCAACCAATTCTGTGAGCATCCTGATCACCAGTGCTTTGAACTGTGCATCTGATAGGTTGGCTACCTCTTCGTCACTTAGTTGTATTTTTTCTGGAGCTTTGATCTGTTCCTTCATTTGGCCCATTTTTTTTTGTCTTGTCGTGCCTGTTATGTAGTGAGGGGCAGAGTCTTAGGTATTCACCAGGGCAGGGCAACCCAGTCCCTGTGTTGTGATGCTATATGTGAGGAAGGGGTCCGAGAGGGAACAACGGTGCTTGCTCTGCTCTCTGCTGGATTTCAGTGACTTCCCCCACTTCCCCCAAGCAAACTGGGCCCTTCTGGTGCTTATTCTTATGTGGGTGGGTTTGTGTACATTCTAGGACCCTGTGGGTCTCTCCAACAAATTCTCTTGTGAGAATGGGAGTCTCTCCCGGCACCTCAACACTCACAGGTGTTTTCAATTGTTGTTTTGAGGCTTTATTTCCCTGTGCTGGAACCCTGGGTTGCATGGTCTGTCTGGCTCCCCAGTTTTGCCTGGTATCTGTGCACAAATGTGGGACCACCTGGTTTGACAACTGCCTTGTGCACCATGCCTCTCCACAATCCGCCACCTTGCTGGGTCCACCTGCTGTGATCTTGTGCACCCAGAGTCCACCAGTCACTGCTTTTTTTTTGCTGGGACCCCTCTCCACCCTGCTGCCCAACTCCACCCCTCCTACTTGTCTAGATGAATGTGTCTACTTTAATTCCTTGGTTGTTGGACTTCCATACAGTTCAATTTTCTGTCAGTTCTGATGTTATTTTGTTTCTAAATTGTTGTTGTCCTTCTTTTGGTTGTGTGAGGAGGCACAGTGTGTCTACCTATGCCTCTTTCTTGGCTGGAAATCCACTCCCAGCTTTCTTTTCACCTTGGTATAGCATTTTATTGTAGATTTTTTTCTTTGGTATCATTGAGAACATGGTTGTTCTCACCCTAATAAAGATATCAAACTGTTACTTAAACTTTCTTCTGATTTCTGTACTTAGTCATTTTCAGAAATGGATTCTAAGTTTTCATAATGATGCTCTATATCCCCTGATGAGCAATAAAAAAGCATGTCTGGACATATATGCACTTCCTCCTAAAATGAGAAAGAATCTGTCTAAGAGTAGGTTTCTGGCAATTAACAGGCTCTGTAGACTCCCCTAGGCCCCAGGCATTAATCCTTTTTATTTTACTAGACTCTCATTCTCATATATACATTTTAGAGTTTAGATTAAAATTTATTGCACAACCCAAATTCCAAGTGTTTGGTTGCTATTAGTTAATGTCACTCTAAGGTATGAAGATGATGGAAGGATAGGGTGAACTGCTAGTTGTGTGGCCTTTCCTCTAGTTTCCTTCAGGGATCCAGAGATTTTGACTCTTGATTGAACACCCTTTCCAATACTAACATAAGGATCCATTGGGAGGAGATCTATAAGAGATCTAAGATACACAAAAATTGAGCCTAGGTCTATGTACCAGGACTAGCACCTCTCCTCATTGTTGAGATTACTGAGTAGTGAGTCACCAATTCTGATAAAATGAAGCTGCACTGGAGAATGGGAGCCACATGTCCAACAAATGAAAGGCTTCCATGAGTTCATACCCACTCATCATTGCCTCTTGTGATCCATCCTGAATGAATGTTCCCAGGTACATGGGAACATATGCCTGGAAATTGTGAGACCTCTTTTTGCTGTTTCTATGTGTGCTATATTACCTATCCCGTATCTTTTTTTGTTTGTTTGTTTTTATTTTGAAATAACTATAGATTCACAGAAAGTTGTAGAAATATTTACTTGGAGATCCCATGTAAACTTTACACAGTTTCTCTCAATGGTAACATCTTGGATAAATATAATACAACAGGAAATTGACAGTCTACAGAGCTAATTGAGATTTTTACCAGGTTGACATCCACTTGTGTATGCACACACATGTGTGGTTGTTATAATATCCAAATTTATCTCCTTTGTAGATTCATGTAACCACTGCCACAGTCAAGATGTGGAACAGTTCCAGAATCACAAAGGCTGTTTCATGCCATTTCTTTATAACCTCTCCTCCTGCCCTCAAACCTCTGACAATCACTAAATTATTCTGTCTTTATAATTTGGTTATTTTAAGAATATTGTATTATGAATGGTAAAATGACAACGAACTCACAACTATCAACAACTGAACCTAAAAAACAAACAAACAAAAAGAACAAACTAAGTAAACAACTAGAACAGGAACAGATTCACAGAAATAGAGATCACATGGAGGGTTATCAGGGGAGAGAGGGAGGAGGAGAATGGGGGAAAAGGTATAGGGAATAAGAATCATAAGTGGTAGGTAGAAAATAGACAGGGGAGGTTAAGAATAGTACCTGAAATGGAGAAGCTCAAGAACTTGTATGTACAACCCATGGACATAAACTAAGGAGAGGGAATGAGGGTGGGAGGGGGGTATAAGATGGAAGGGAATAAAGAGGAGAAAACATGGGATGCCTGTAATAGCATAATCAATAAAATACATTAAAAAGAATTTAAAAAAGAATATTGTATAAGTGGAAAGTTTCAATAGGTATCAGTGTGAGATTTTTAAAATTTTTTTACACAGCATAATTCTCTGGAGATTTGTCTAAGTTGTCATGTAGATGAGGTATTTGTTCCTTGTAATTGCTGAGTAGTACACCATGATGTGGATATCCTAAAGATTGTTCACCATCTACTCATTTAAGGTCATCTGGATTTTTTTTAGCAAATCAAACTTTATCGTATTTTTTCCATTACTTTGTAGCCCTCCTATACCCTCCACCTCCATCCAGCCCTCTTCCCACCCTCTGCAATCACCATACTGTTGTCCATGTCCTTAAATTCTTTCTTCTTTGCTCAATACCTCCACCCTCAAACTTCCCATAGTTGTTTTCTTGCTCTCTGAGTCTGTCTTTATCTTGCTTATTAGTTCAGTTTATTCATTAGATTCCACATATGAGTGAAATCATACAGTGTTGTCTTTCTGTGACTAGCTTGTTTCACTTAGCATAATTTTTCCAGGCCCATTCATGCTTTTGTTACCTGTTTTTAGATATTCTGAATAAAATTGCTAGAACATTCTGTATAGGTTTTTGTGGACACAATTTTTTAATTAAAAAATTAAATATATTTTATTGATTATGCTATTACAGTTGTGCCATTTTCCCCCCTTAGCCGTCCTTCACCTGGTACCCTCATTCCCTCCACTAATCCCCTCCTTTAGTTCATATTCATGGGTCATACACACAAGTTCTTTGGCTTCTACATTTCACATACTATTCTTAACCTCCCCCTGTCTCTCATGTACCCACCAACTATGCTTCTTATTCCCTGTACCTTTTCCCCATTCTCCTCCCTCCCCCTCTCTGCTGACAACCCTCCATGTGCTCTTCATCTCTATGACTCTGCTCCTGTTCTAGTTGCTTGCCCATTTGTTTGTTTTTTTTTAATGGCATTGTTGATAGTTGTGAGTTTGTTGTCATTTTACTGTTCAAAGTTTTGATCTTTTTCTTAGATAAGTTCCTTCAACATTTCACACAACAAGGGCTTGGTGATGATGAACTCCTTTAACTTGACCTTATCTGGGAAACACTTTATCTGCCCTTCCATTCTAAATGATAGCTTTGAAGAACAGAGTAATCTTGGATGTAAGTTCTTGCCTTCCATGACTTCAAATACTTCTTTCCAGTCCCTTCTTGACTACAAAGTTTCTGTTGAGAAATCAGCTGACAGTTTTATGGGAACTCCTTTGTAGGTAACTCTCTCCTTTTCTCTTGCTGCTTTCAAGAATCCCTTCTTGTATTTAACCTTGGGTAATGTAGTTATGATGTGCTTGGTGTGTGCTTCCTTGGGTCCAACTTCTTTGGGACTCTCTGAGCTTCCTGGACTTCCTGGAAGTCTATTTTCTTTGTCAGATTGGGGAAGTTCTCCCTCATTATATTTTCAACTAAGTTTTTCAAATTCTTGCTCTTCCTCTTCTCTTTCTGCCTATGATTCAGATGTTGGGGCATATCAAGTTTTCCTGGAGGTCCCGAAGCCTCTCTTTATTTCTTTTAATTCTGGCTTCTTCATTCTGTTTAGGATGAATGTTTATTTCTTTCTTCTGCTCCAAATCATTGATTTTAGTCCCAGTTTCCTTCCCATCACTATTGGTTCCCTGTACATTTTCCTTTATTTCACTTTTCATAGCCTTCACCTTTTCCTCTCTTTTGTGACCATACCCAACCAATTCCATGATTTCCAGTGTTTTGACTCTGCATCTGAGAAGTTGGCTAGCTCTTCATGGCTTAGTTGTATTTTTTTCTGAAGCTTTGATCTGTTCTTTCATTTGGGCTATATTTTTTGTTTCACACAGTTTAATTTTTCTGACAGTTCTGGTTGTTTTTTTGTTTTTAAATTTGTTGTTGTCCTTCCTTTGGTTGTACGAGGAGGCACAGTGTATCTACCTATGCCTTCATCTTGGCCAGTCTTATTTTAAGAGTGGATAGGTTTGTGGACATTCTAGGACCCCATGACCCTTTACACAGACTCTCCTGAAATACCGGCATTTTCTTCCACTGCACCAACCCCCACTGGTTTACAGGCAGAGGTTATGAGGCTTTATTCTCCCATCACTGGAACCCTGCAGTCTAGCCTGGGGCTAGGATTACTCACTCCCCAGTTGTCCATCCTGGTTTTTATCTGCCACATGTTAATGTGGAAATGCCCGTGCCTTGTTGTTGCTGCCTGCCACCAGCTCACTGTGCCACAGTGCATCCTCTCCACCCCTCCTATTCGTCTGGATGAATGTTTCTTCTTAACTCCTTGGTTGTCTGACTTCCATACAGTTTGATTTTCTGGCAGTTCTTGTTGTTTATTGATTTTAGATTGCCCGTTATCCTTTTTATGATTGTGCGAGGATGTGAAGCAAGTCTGCCTACATCTCCATCTTGGCTGGAAGTTGTGTACACAAATTTTTATTTTTCAGGGGTAATGCTCAGGTGTGTGATTACTGGTGGTGTGGTTGTTGCAAGTTTAGTTTTATAAGAAAGTGCCAAACTGGGACTTCTGACTTCTGGCCAAGATGGAGGCATAGGTAGACAAACTGTGCCTCCTCACACAACCAAAAGAAGGACAACAAGAAATTTAAAAACAAAAAACAACAGAACTGAGAGAAAATCAAATTATATGGAAGTACAACAACCAAGGAGTTAAAGAAGACACATTCATCCAGACCAGTAGGAGGGGCAGAGTCAGGCAGCCAGGGTGGAGAGGACTCACAGCAAAGCAGTGGCTGGCAGACCCCAGAGAGGTGACGGATTGTGGAACAGGGCACAGAGCACAAGGTGGCTGGCAGACAGGGTGGTCCCACATTCACATGTAGATAAACCAGGCGAGATTGAGTAGTGGGACAGACCACACCACCCAGGGGCCCAGAGCAGGGAAATAAAGCCTCAAAACAACAATTGAAAACACCTATGGAGGTTGAGGTGACAGGAGAAACTCCCAACCTCACAGGACAGTTCGTTGGAGAGACCCACAGGGTTCTAGAACATACACAAGCCCACCCACATGGGAATCAGCACCAGAAGGACCTGATTTGCTTGTGGGAAGTGGGGGAAGTGACTGAAAGCCTGCAGAGAGCAGAGCAAGTGCTGTTGTTCCCTCTTGGACCCCTCTCCACAAATGGCATCACAACACAGTGACGTAGGTTACCCTGCCCCTGTGAATACCTAAGGCTCCACCCCTCACTATGTAACACATGCATCAAGACAAAATGAAAAAAAAATGGGCCAAATGAAGGAACAGATCAAAGCTCCAGAAAAAATACAACTAAGTGATGAAGAGGTAGCCAACCTATCAGATGCACAGTTCAAAGCACTGGTGATCAGGATGCTCACAGAATTGGTTGAATTTGGTCACAAATTAAATGAAAAAATGAAGGCTACAGTAAGTGAAATAAAGGAAAATATACAGGGAACCAATAGTGATGGGAAGGAAACTGGGAGTTAAATCAACAGTGTGGACCAGAAGAAAGAAAGAAACATCCAATTAGAAAAGAATGAAGAAAGAAGAATTTAAAAAAATGAGGACAGGCTTAGGAACCTCCAGGACACCTTTAAATGTCCCAACATCCGAATTATAGGGGTACCAGAAGGAGAAGAGGAAGAGCAACAAGTGGAAAAGTTATTTGAACAAATAATAAAGGAGAACTTCCCCAATCTGGCAAAGGAAATAGACTTCCAGGAAATCTAGGAAGCTCAGAGTGTCCCAAAGAAGTTGGACCCAAGGAGGAACACACTGAGGCACATCAAATTACATTACCCAAGATTAAATATGAGAAGAGAATCATAAAAGCAACAAGAGAAAAGGAAGCAGTTACCTACAAAGGAGTTCCCATCACTCGGACAGCTGATTTCTCAAAAGAGACCGTCCAGGCAAGAAGGGGCTGGAAAGAAGTATTCCAAGTCATGAAAGGCAAGGACCTGCATGCAAGATTTCTCTATCCAGCAAAGGTATCATTTAGAATGTAAGGGCAAATAAAGTGCTTCTCAGATAAGGTCAAGTTCAAGGAGTTCATCATCACCAAGCTCTTATTATATGAAATGTTAAAGGGATTTATCTAAGAAAAAGAAGATAAAAAATATGTACAGTAAAATGAGAGCAAACTCACAATTATTTACAACCACACCTAAAACAAAAACAAAAGCAAACTAAGCAAACAACTACAACAGGAACAGAACCACAGAAATGGAGATCACATGGAGGGTTATCAACAAGGGAGTGGCAGGGGTAGAGAGGAGGAAAAGGTACAAAGAATAAGTAGCATAGATGGTGGGTAGAAAATAGACAGGGGGAGGGTAAGAATAGTATGGGAAATGTAGAAGTCAAAGAATTTATAAGTATGACGCATGGACATGAACTAAAGGGGGGGATGAGGATGCGAGGGGGTGGGCAGAGTGGAGGGGAGTGAAGGGGGGAATGGGGCAACTGCAATAGCATAAGCAAGCATAAAATATATTTTATAAAAAGAAAGTGCTAAACTTTCAAGACAGAGCAGTTGTGCCATTTTTCATTCCCACCATCAATATGCGAGTGACAGTTTTCCAGCTTACTCACTGGCATTTGGTGTTAATACAACATGTTTTTCTTTCAATTTTTTATCTATTCCAATAAGATGTGTAATGGTATTTTGTTGTAATTTTAATTTGCATATTTTGATGACTAGTGAAATTGAATGGTTTTTCATGTGCTTATTTGCCATCTATATAGCCACTTCAGTAAAATGTTTGTTCATGTATTTCACCCATTTTCTAATAGTAATGTTTTAATGATGAGCTTTGAGACTCCTTTACATATTCCAGATATAAATCTTTTTTGGGGTATATGGTTTTCCAATATTTTCTCCTATTGTGTAGCTTGTCTTTTCATTCTCTTTCATAGAGTAAATGTTTTTAATTTTCCTGAGCTCTGAGGTATTGATATCACATGTTTCTTTTGTAGACCACACTTTTGGTGCCAAATATAAAAGCTTGAAGATTTTGTTCTGTTATTTTTTCTCACAGTTTTATATTTTATACTTAACTCTGTGATCCATTTGTATCTGTTTTCAAAGGTAAGTAAGTTTGGTGCTAAGGGAAGCCTATTGTATCTCATAAGTTATATTATCAATACCAGCACATGACTATTACCAAAAGTAGAACATTTTGGGTGTCTTCCATTAATATTATCTTCTTTCTCTTACTGCCTAGTTCTCTGACATGTGGTACTGATGTGATAAACATTTTAGAGATTACTGAGCTCAGAAATAATTTGCCATCTCTGAGCCAGGTGATTCTTTGATTCTTTTTAAATTGAGGTTTTAGGACACCAGAAGCAAAAGTAAGTCAAAGAAAAAAAAGTAGTTTTTTTTTCCCCTTTTGAATGCAATACCAAAACAGCATCTAGTTATCAACTACCCGAATTCTGGTCCTCTACTGGAAAGGATAGGTGTGGCTTTAAGCTCAGTATTAGGTCATCTGAGGTGTTGCCTTATCTACAATAGTTGCCTTTAATTAAGTAAAACTTGAATTAATTAAAAACTGCTCCCTCATCCAGCTGGTATTTTCTACAGGGAGGCTAAGGAAGTGGAGCAGGATCCTTTTTCTCTCCTCTCAGCTTGGTTTCCCATTTTCTTGTCAAAGCAGAATGGAGGAAAAGCAGCAGAGTGGTAAATGGGGAGAGCAGTCTCACTGGTACTTTCCTTGGACTGTGTTGTACTCTCTGATTCAGGCGAAGTTGTAAAACTTAGTCTTTATTTTGTGGGATACTTCTTTTTAAAATAAAGATTTTATTTATTTATTTTTAGAAAGAGGGAAGGGAGAGATAAAAAGAGGGGAAGAAACATTGGTTGCCTTTCATACACCCCCCTACTGGGGACCTGGTCCACAACCCAGGCATATGCTCTGACCAGGAATCAAACTGTCAGGCTTTCAGTTCCTGCGTTGGCACTCCATCCACTGAGTCACACCAGCCAGAGCTATTTTGTAGGACATTTCTGTTGGTTCTTTAGAGAGTCTTTTCCCTGGAGACCATTAATTTGTAGTCTTCTCAACAGAAGACTTGATTTGATGTGTACAGTAGACAAGAGTTAAATTTTTTTTGTTGGCCAGCGTAACTTATCTAGAGAAACTTTTTGAATTTCACCAGTAAACTTATCTCCTTACAGCAAATAAAGCAGTTGCTGACATAATGACCTTTGGCAGATAGGGATCTGTTAAAAACAGTTTTCCTTCAGCTAATGTCCAAAATATATAAAGAGCTCATAGAACTCAACAACACCACCACCACCAACAACAGAAAATCCAGTTAGAAATGGACAGAGGACCCGAACACTTTTCCCAAGAAGACATATAGGTGGCCAACAGTTATATAAAAAGATGCTCAACTTCACTATCTATAGGGGAGATACAAATCAAAACCACAATGAGATACCTGTTAGAATGGCTATTAAAAATAATACAAGAAATAACAAACATTGGAGAGATTGTTGAGAAAAGGAACACTTGTCACTGTTGGTGGGAATGTAACCTGTTTCAGACTCTATGGAAAACAGTATAGACATTACTCAAAAAGTTAAGAATAGAGCTACCATATGATCCAGCAATCCCACTTCTGGGTATCTACCCACAACATGTGAGGACACTCATTTGTAAAGATCATATATATATGTATATATATAATTACATATATAGTTACAATCTATAGAATTATATATAATCTTTATATATTTATAATATATATACATATATATATATCCCTATGTTCATTGCACCATTAATCACAATAGCCAAGACACGGAAACAACCTAAGTGTTTTTTGATGAATGATTGCATAGATAAGAAGTCATACATATATATAATGGAATACTACTCAGTCATAAAAATGATGAATTATTGCCATTTGCAACAACATGGGTGGATGCTGAGAGTATCATGCTAGGTGAAACCAGACAGAAGAGAACAAGAAATTTATAATTTCACTCAAAGCAACAAACAAACAAAACAAACATACTCATAGCCAGTATGCTGGTTACCACAGGGGAAGAAGACTAGACTTTTGGGGGGTGAGCACACCATGCAGTATGTAGATAATGTATTATAGAATTGTACACCTGAAACTTGTATGTTATTAACTAGTGTTACACCAATAAATTTATTTTCTTAAAAAAGAAAATTTCCCTTCAAAGGAAAGAAGAGAGGAGAGGGAATCATAAGAGGGCTGGAATGAAGCATAGAGAGCACTTGTAACAGTTACCTGTCGCTGTGTAACAAACTTAGGCAATTTGGACTGAACTCATTGGGGTGCATTTCCTGTCTGTTCCCACCTTGAGTTTTCTTAACTAGGCTTATTCATATGTCTGGGGCCTCAGCTGGGAAGTCTGGGGCAGCTGTGATGCTAGGACCTCTCTTCAGGTGATGCTTCAGCAGGCCAGTGTAGCCTTGTCTACATGGTGGCAAAAAGGATCCCAGAAGCAAGAAGAGAAGCAGCAGGGCCTCTTGATACCTGGACTTGAAATGCATACACTTCCACTGCATTCTATTCTTCAAAGTGCTCACAAACATCCCAAACTTAAGAGGTGGAGAATAGACTCCACTTTTGACAAATGGAGTTACAAATAATTTGTGGCTACCTTTAGTAACCTACCATGATGCCTTCAGGCCTATATGCCTTCTTCTCAGCTCCCCAAAGAGAATAAGACAAGTGACAGTAAATAGGAGACCAGCAGTAACCAAGCCAGTGTATAAGAAAGATCACTGACATCACTTCTTTGACACTTACAATGCTCCTAAGAATGCCCAGTTAATGAGACAATACTGCTTTGGGCCAAGGGAGTGTGGATAGAAAGATGACGCCATTTATATTAAGGCCACTTATATCTTTTCTTTTTGGTCCATGTTATCAAATAAATGGACCTTTTGTTACCTTATAAGTACCATATTCTAAGACTGTTCAATTGGGGCTCAGGAGAATTGAAATAGGCTTTAGGTACACAGCCCATTGTAATGAAATCAACTTCAATTACTGATACTGTATGCAGATGCTATGTAATGCTTTCTATTTTTCTGACACTCTGTTTGGGTAGAGAAAGTATACATAGGATTATTACCAGCCATGTTTTTGGTTATTCTTTTGTTGCCATAAATTCGCTGTGCTTGAGTTTTAAAAGATATTTAAGTTTTTCCTGACCTTGCACCTATAGCAAGTGACTTTTTTGAAAAGACAAGTTCCAAATGTACTAAAATGGTCTTAATCTAATTTTCATGTGTACAAGTGATGGTTCAAAACAAAACTATGACAAACATTTCAGCCTATTAGCCTAACTATTTAGGGCTGTTTATTTTGAAATATTTTCAAGGTTTCAATAATTTAAACATGTCTTCTGGAAATGGTACACTTCTAATGATTTCCATCCACACACTCAGATGGAAAAGCCAGTATATTTTTATAACTTAAAAAAGTCTTAATTTCCCAGACAAATGGGCAGAATTTTCAAGGCATTTTCCAATATTACACCTGTGTACTAGAGAACATAGTAAGTTTCTTTGTGTCTTGAGAAGACAGAAAACACCAACCACTGCATACCTCTTGGCTTTTTTTGCACAATGACACTATTTAGCATGATGTGTATTTAAATTGTAGGTGCAAACCGGCATTTAGGCACATAGCCAGTATATAATCACAGACATTATTGCTGAAATAGCAATATAATGTGGTGTGATATGATGATGGAAACTTGACTCATTCTGTGTAGATTTTACTACTCTACTTAATATTATCTATGTTGTCTTTCCGGGTAGATAACATAATTGTGCAATTTTTTTTAAAAGGATAGAAATGACACAATTTATTCCTTTGGCTACAACATAGTGACACTTCATAGTTATCTTAGAAGGGAATTGTTCAAATATGTACAATCTTCCCAGCTGAGTTCATAAAGTATTTGAACATGTTCTCTCATCCACCACTGTTTCTGGGACTTCTTTTGAGCTGTCTTATAATCTCAAGTAAGAACAGTATGCATTCAACACTACAGACTGGTAAATTACCTTTATTCATTTTCCTTTAAGTAGCATTATATCCTTTAGATGCTCAATTCTCATTTTTCCCAGGAAGATTTTTGTGAGTAATGAACAGAGTGTTACCAAAGTGCAAAGGAAAAAGCACAGGCTTTGCTCTCAGACACTGAGAATTTGGCTCAGAATTCACCATGGCCACTTTCTAGCTATTTTGTTATAAACCTCCTTGAGCCTCTGTCTCTACTTCTGTATAACAGGGCTGTAGTACCAGCTATGTTGGTGGTTGGTGATAATTAACAACAAGATATGTACATTTCTTAGCAAAGAGTATGTATGTTATAAATAGCAGATATTATTATCATTTTACTTTGTGTGGCTAGAACATGGCTGTGTTAACACTTGTAGGTCATCTTTTAGTTATATACTTTGACATTTTCTTTTATAATAGAAAATAGAACTAGCTCTCACAGTGACAACGGCTTGATCAGCAGCACGTACATTTGACACCAAAGTGTGGTCAGTGGGGACTGAGCTCTGTAGCGTGGTCGGCTGTGTTGTCTGCTCTTTATTGGGGGTCATGGAAAAGTGCTGCCTTCAGAGGCAGGACACTTGGACTTTTGTTTCTGATATTATAACTCCAGTTGATAATATTTACCCTGACTAGACCACAGAACAGTATATGATAGAATATAACACTTAAAAAATATTACTTTAAATGCTCTTAAATTATTTAAAAATGTTTTATTTTTTAAAATCATATTTTAATGTTATTGTTTTAGATACCTCACAAAAGTGGATTTATGCAGTATTTGTCTTTGTAACTGGCTTTTTTCACTTAGTATAATGTCCTCAAGTTTCGTCTATATTGTTGCATTTGGCAGGATTTCCTTCTTTTTAAGGCTGAACAGTAAGTATTTCACTCTATGTATAGATCACATTTTCCTTAACCATTCATCTGTTGATGCTACTTAGGTTGTTTCTACAGCTTGTTTTTTGTGAATAGTGTTGCAATGAATATAGGAATGTGAATATCTCTTTGAGATATGATTTAAATTTTGGGGGGATACATACCCAGAGGTCAGATTGTTAGATCATGCGGTAGTTCTATTTAATTATTGTAGAAACCTCCATAGTGTTTTCCATGGTGGCTGCACCAGTTTACATTCTCACCAACAGTGTATGAGGGTTCCAGTTTCTCCACATCCTCATCAACACTTCTTATCTTTTTATTTTTTATAGTAGCTACACTCATAGAAACAGAGTAAAATGGTGGTTCCAAGGAGGGAGCAAGAGGGAATGGGAAGTTGTGCAAAGGATATAAAGTTTCAGTTACATAAGATGATTAAGTTACAGAGCTCCACTGTACAACATTGTGAGTATAGTTAACAATATTGTATTGTGCATTTAAAAATTTGTTAAGAGGGTAGATCTCGTGTTAAGTGTCCTTACACAATAAAAATGTATTACCACATCACTATATTTTAAATTATTTCAAATGTTAGCACATTTGTCAAAAACCCATGGAATGTACAACACCAAGAGTGAACCCTAATGTAAACTATGGATTTTGGTGTCATTGAAGGTTCATTGATTGTAACAAATGTGTGTGCCATGTGGTGCAACATGTTAATAGTGGAGATGCTGTGCATGTGTGGGGGTAAAGGGCATATGGGAAATCCTGTACTTTCTTCTCAATTTTGTTGTGAAGCTAAAAATACTCTAAAAAATAAAATATGAATTTAAAAATGTTATTAGTAAATGAATTCCTGTACATAATAACCTGTGTGCCAGAGTATCATATTGAACTCTAAGTACTCAAGGAGACTTAATGGAGGCAATATTATATGTGCAATCCCCTTCCATGGTACCACTACCCTTTGAGCTACTGTGCCATTTTTCTGTTCTCTTTCATGGTATAATTTGTCTAATGCTGTTCTCCTGTCCTGTCATAAACCCATCCTACTGGCAAGGCCAACAGTGATTTCCACTTGGCTAAATGCATTATTGATTTTTAGTGGTTATCTTCTTTGTTGCAAGTAGTAGTATCTATCATAGCTGATTTATCCATTCTTGGCATGCTCTCTTTACTTGGTTTCCAGCTCACTGGAAGTGCCGGATGTCCTCCTCCTTTTGCCCATTCTTCCTCATTTCCCTGCTTCTTTATAGTGGAGTGTTCCAAGCACAGTCCTGGGACCAACATGATTTTCTTTCTTTCTTTTTCTTTTTTTTTGAAATTTTAGAGTATTTTTATTGTTTGTTTTATTGTTGTTCTGCATGGCTAAAGAAGACACCAACATGATTTTCAACCTGCCCTCTCCTCCCTTGATAATCTCATGCAGTTTTATGGCTTTAAATTTCAATCTCCAGTTCTGAACACCCCTCTGAAATAAAGACAGGGAAATCCAACTGACCACTTAACCTCTCCACTTGGATGTCTAGTAAACATCTCTAACTCACTATATCTCCAAGTGAGCTGATGATCTGTGCCCCTCCTCCTGTTACGGAAGAAATGACTCAACACGCAGTTGGATGGCGGAGCACGACCCTTTATTAATGTGCACGAGCCCAGAGGAGTACAGACTCCAAATTCTGAGCCCCAAGCCTTGGCTGAGCAGGGCTTTTATTGCTTTCTGGACACCCTTCCCTACGTAGCAAAAGCAGGAGGTACAGAAGCTGATGTGAAAAATATCTCTAGCCTTGAGGTGTCCTTATCTGAAGCTGGGTGCTCTGAAGCCAAAGTGGGAGTTGCTGCTATGTACAGAAGCCAAAAAGAAGGAGTTAGCCTTGAGGAGTCATAATCTGAAGCTGAGTGTACAAAAGCCGAAACAGAAATTATGACTGCTTGGCTGAAATCCAACAGCTGGCTGGCAGCTTCTAAGTAACCTAAACAAACTCTTTCCCAGTTCCTGGTCCCTCTTCTGGGTCACTCTGTCCTAGTTGACTTTTCCTCTACACTCCAGCCCTGTTCCAAATCCACTCTTCTCTGCCTTTCCAGCATTCAATCCAAAAACCTGGAGTCATCCTTGATTTCTCCTTGACTCATGCCCCACATCCAACCCACCAGGAAATCATGTTGCATCTCCCTTTAAAATATATCTAGAATTGACTAATTTCTCGCCTTCTACACTGCTCCCAACTTGGTCCAACCCACTCTCCTATCTCATCTAGTTTTTGCAATAACCTCTAAGTGACTTCCTTACTTCTACTCCTACAATCTTGACATATCAGTAAGATCGCATCATTCCTTTAATCAAAACCTCCCAATGGCTTGCGTCTCACCCAGAATAAAAGGAAAGTCTTTACAGTGATCTACAAAGGCTCTACAGGATCTGCCCTGTCCCTACCATACAGCACTTGCTTCTCTAACCTCATCTCCTTCTGGGTCCTCCTTACTCATTCTGCTCCAGCCACACTCACTCTTTTTTGCTATTTGTCAAATATGCCAAATATGCTCACACACAGGGCTTTCCCCCTTGCTCCTCTCTCTTACCCTAGATCTTCATGCCTTGTCCCAGGTATCTGTGTAGCCTCATTCTTTCCTCAAGAGTATTTTCTAAAGTCCTTTTCTTAATGAGACTTTTCTTGACTACATTATTTAAAGTGCAGGCCCCAGCTCTTATCCCCTTCCACCTCATTTTTTTCCAAAGCATTTATCACCTTCTTATTATATGCTTATTCCAGTCCCAGCTAGAATGTGTGGTATGAGACTTGTAAATGTACATTTTTTCCCCCTCACTGTGATATTCTGAAGGCCTGGAACACACAGTAGGCCCTCAATTCATATATGAATGGATGGATCTGTGAATGAAAGCATACATTTCCTTTTACTGAAGTGATCCCTTTCATTATGCAAATAAGTGATAAATATGTAATTGTGTTCTTGAAAATGTTTTTAATGCTAAAAAAATTTAAGTAAAAATTTCCAGAATGATTATTGTTATAAATATAACCAACATATTATGCTACACTATGAAATGAAAGGTAAACATTATTTTCATCAGAAAGAAAGGTAGTTATTTGCATTAAGTTCTTGCTCACCTCAGTGCTAAAGGGTAATTAAAAGGGTACGTGCAATGTGTCTATAGAAACTGAAAGGCAAGATAAGTCTTATTTTTCAGTTTATGGCTTGATTTTACCAATTTGCCAACCTACTTTTATTACTCACTGAATAAAAAATGAGCTGAAACATTTTCTACAACCATTTCTTGAATTTAAGAAGTTTTTTAATTTAGTAAGAAATGTGTCTTAATTTCTCAAAGCTCTCCATAAGTATAGAATTCTTAATTTTATGTTAATTTGAGTTGAGAATGGAATTTCAATGATGCTATTAGGGTTGGAGGGCATGTGTTCTGTTGGAAAGGAATTTTTGTTTGTTTGGTTTGATTTTTCTCCCCTTTCTGCCTTTGCCAATAATTTGCTCTGAGATTTCAAGGAATTCCCATCATTTTTCTGTTTTCAGGCTGCAAAACATGAAGAAAAATTACTATGCTTTTATAAGAATATTGTCATGTTTTATAAAGTAATGTTGGGAAAGGTAAAAATACTTTAAAATCAGAAGGAGAAATTTACAAGTGCATGTAAAGTACTATTTTGTATCACACACATAAATGGAGAGGTCGTCTTTAGGGTTAATAATGTAAACACAGCGATTAAAGACTTCTGCAGGGAACAGCACCACAATGTACTATCCTTGTCTACAAGGAAGGCCATTTTTGTACCCTCTAAAAGCTTTGTTATATTAATGCAAGGTATTATATTATTAAATTCAATTAATTATTCTTTTAAATATAAAACTTTTTTAAAGATTTATTTATTTTGGGATCTGAGCAGGAAGATGGTGGTGAGTTAGGTGGGAGTGGAGCCTACTTCCCCCTGCGCACAGGTGGAACACCTAGCCAATTCTCTGAGGAACAGAGTGAACAGCCAATGGTATCCCAGCATATATGAAGATTGGAGGCCAAAACTGTAGAGGACATTGAAAAACAGACGGTAAGAAGATTGCTTTGGGACAGTAAGGTCCCTGGAACCAGCGCGGGGACCAGGGCTGCTGCAGGATTCTTGGAAGAAAGCCAAATCAACAGCTCCCTCCTCTACCAAACAGAGTGGCACCAGGATGGACCTGGATGCTTGAAGTCCCTAGGGGGAATAAAGATGAAGTGGGAGATGCACAAGGGCGGTGTTCACCTGCTGAGACTGTGGACACCAGCTGGGTAATTTCCAGAGGAATTGGGGAGCCAGGTGATGCCTGGGGAAGGGAAAAGAGTTGCGCTGTGATGGGCCTTGACCAGGATAGTCTCTGGTCTGGTTGGAAAGTTGGGCCATTTGAGAAGCCAGGTGCTTGTTTGGAGTGGCAGGCTTGAACAGGAAGATTTTGTTCAAAAAAAGTCTCTTGGTGGCTTTTTGAGGAACTCTGCTGCAGCAGCTGTCCCCACTGCTCCAGCCACACCCCCACAGCCTCAGCCAAAATGTTGGTCACCACCCCCATACTGCCCTAGCCTCAACACTTCCCCCTCACCACCACCAAAGCCACAGCAGTGCCCCTGCCCCTGCTAAACCGGCTGGCTCGCTAAGAGGAAGGAGGAGGAGGCGCACCCCTGCCCCTCCCAGAGGAGAGCAGCAGGGCTTAGTGAGTTAGCAGTCCCCAGAAAGACTTAACTCAGTGGGGAATTGAACTACCTTGAAGAGACTTTGAGAGTGCCTGGCACCTAGAACAGCAAAGAGCAAGAAGGTGGTGTGCTAGTTGTCCCTAATTAAAGCACCTCAAAGACAGCACAACTTGTGGATTGAAGGCATTGGCCTGGTGCAGATAGGCAGTGGGGGCCTGGCAGCGAACAGAGGAACTGAGCTGGAGGCTGGGCAACTGTAAAGATTGTGGCCCACACTTGGCCTCTATCCTCACAAAATGATAGGAAGGGAGAAAAACAAAGTCCAACCCCCATCAGCCAGTGGCAGCCAGGAAGACCAGAACTTGCTTGGCTGGATTAAGCAGGAGGTTTTTCTTTTTTCTTTTCTTTTTTTTCCCCAAGTGAGACAGTAAGACCTGGAGCTGTGAAAGGACCAGAGTCAGACCCAAAGAGGGATCACAAGGCTAATCCCAACAACTGACAAACTAAGACAAATTTCACTTTGCTATTCCAGAGAACTTCCATGTTATTGTTTATTTGTATTATTATTATTTTTTCATTATTTTATTTTTACTTCTTTTATCTTATTAGTATTTTTTATTTCTCTTCTTTCTGTTTAGTTTTCTTCATTCTATTTGTTTGTTTAATTACATTGTTTAACTGGTTTTCCTTGTTCTCTCTTTCATAGTGTATTTTAATTTTCCTTCTTTCACTTCACTTGTATTCCCATAGCACACTACTCTTGTTCGTGTACTTCCTATTCTTGTTATTCAGATCATACAGTTTCTATCATATGATTGTTGTTCCAATACTATTGTAAATAATTGTTGCTCCATACAATTGTAAATACCACACAGCACCCCTCCCAGATCTTAGCCCATTTCATTATATTCTGGAACTTTATTACTGTTGTGGTTAACTCTATTCTCTCACACTCTATGCCTGCTTTCTATCCTTTACTCTCACTATATATCATAATCTGACCTCCCACAAGTTCTCTGTTTTCTGGATGCAACTCAGAATCCTTCCCCTCTCTAACAAGAACTATATATCTTTTTCACCCTTTCTAAAAAATGGTTAGTTGGGTGAAATATCACAGTTAACACTATACTTATTCAAAGGATCTTCTATCTTTTCTCTACGTGTTGGTATTTTAAATCCCATAGAATACAGTCCTGCTGTCTTAATCCATTTTGCCTTCCCCCTCCAACTGATCACATACAAGAGTAGGTGGGAGCTGTGAACACCAAAATACCTGCTGGAAGAGAGAACCCACCAACAAAGGAATCACCAACAGATAATAAAGGAAGTTGGCAGAGGAGTGAGTGAAAGCCACATTAACTTCCACCCAGGGCCAATCTGGAATTACAACTAAATGGCGGAGAAATTATCCAGAACAAACAACTGAACAATAGCAATGATACAGGGTATAGCTGCGGGGGGGGGGGGGGGCCCGTGAAATAGGGATTTGGAATGAGGCTCAGAACTCAGAGTGTCTAGGAAATGTTAGAAAGACATATAAGACATCCTCACCCCTTCCTCCCAACAGGTCTGAGTTGGGGGAAGGGACACATGGAGCAGGAACATGCAGGGCTGTTTTGTACAGCCAAACCTTTGCAGTTAATCCATGGCATGGTCATTTAACATATCTATAACCTTTAACTGGTTGCATAGATATGTTAAGTAGCTGTGGCCATGCTCTGAACCAGGGGGATGGAAGGGACTCCCCTCCCCAAGATGTAACTGGGGGCAGGTCCCCCAGGTGACAGCGCCTGTGTGAGAGCTTGGAGAAGATTGGCTCCAGGGCATGGGGCCACACCTGCCCAGACTCATGATGGCATCCAGTAAACTTGGAATAATACAGGAATGCTGGCAGGTGTAACTGATTATAGAAGGAATCAGAAATAGGACACACAGGAAGATTGGCATGGGGATTTAAATCCAGACACAGCAGTCATTAAAGGGAAGCCACATGGCTTTGGCCAGAATAGAGAACCCCCCAGCCCTGTGAGGGGGAATCACCATGTGGCTTTAGCAGAGAACCACCACTCAGCTTTGGCAGAGTGGCAACCCCCTCCCCTCCTGCAGCTTTACTGGGAGAGAGTACCATGTGGCTTTGCCAGAGTTGGGACCCCCTCCCTGCAACTCCGGTGGAGAGAAGAACCATGCAGTTTTGGCCAGAGTGGGGACCCCTGCAGCTTTGGTAGAAGAGGACCACATGGCTTTGGGGTGCTCCCTTTGGCTGCCTGGCCTGGGAAGCAGGAGAGACTTTGCCTGGAAGAAGGGTGAAAGAATGCTTGCCAGTAGGCCATGAGAAGGTGCCACATAGCTTTAAATTAATTAGAAATCCTGCCTGGACAGCGACACAGCTGACGGTGTCAGGAGCCTGGATCTTGGACGTTTGCTTCTTTTCCTGAGTCACAGTACCTTGAATTAGGGCAGGGGGAGAAGGAAGCACTGTGGCCATCTGTGAGTATCCAAAAGGACTTTAATATTTTAATGAAGACATTAGGTCACTACTTTAAGTCTGTATAGCATTAAATAAACATTTCCTTTCCTTTTCACAAATCTCTGGCATTGAGAGATGTCTTTCCTGAAGGTGATGGACAATCAAACCTAATAGGGGATCCTTTCAGTAGTAATATATCATAACCCCCCATTGGCTCTGTGTGTAGGTGCTCTGTAACAGTGAGAGAGAAGCCTCATAACCTCAGACATACAAAAGAACCAGCTTAACACAACCTGTCCACACCTGCACAACAGGATACAAGACGTGGTAGGCAGAATGACCCTTAATTAACCAGCTGGAGGGAAGGACTCACCAAAGAAAGACCCAATGGCAATCAAAACCCAAAGACATACAGAGAGCCAACATAAATGTCAGCCCAAGAGTAGCAAGTTCTGGAGAACAAGGAGACTTCACTGCTGAATCCAGCAGGTCTCCTGCCTGTTAGAAGAAATCCTACCTTATAGAAGTTCACACCACAAACCCAGGGAGTCAGAACAGATCAATTTAAGAAGGAGAGGCTAGCAAGAAGAGTCTCACAAACAACGGGAAGACAAAGAAACAATCCCCAAATGGAAGGAAAGGAGGAAGTCTCAGAAAGAATGCTAAATAAAATAGAGGCAAGTCAACTATCAGATATTGAGTTCGAAGCAATGGATATAATGAGCTCACAATGAGCTACCAGAAATTACAGGGAAACAATGATGAACTTACTACCAACTACATCAACATGAGAAAGGAAATAGAAACTATCAACAAGGGCCATGAGGAAATGAAGACTAAAATTTCTGAATTGAATAACATAGAAGAAGGAATCAAAAGCAGGCTAGATGAAGCAGAGTATTCAATCAGTGAGCTGGAGGACAAGGTAGAAAAAAAACACCCAGAAAGAGCAAGAAAAGGAAAAAAAAGACTCAGAAAGAATGAAGAGGTGTTAAGGGAAATGGAGGACAACATGAAATGTAATAATATCTGCATAATAGGGATAGCAGAAGGAGAAGAAGAGCAAGGGATAGAAAACCTGTCTGAAAAAGTAATGATGGAAAACTTTCTTAATTTGATGAGAGAAAAAGTCACACAAATCCAGGAAACACAGAGTCCCACAGAGTCCCTTGGGTTCCAAGAGGAACCCAAAGAGGCTCACTTCAAGACATATCATAATTAAAATGGCAAAATTCCAAGGCAAACTGAGAATCTTAAAGGCAGCAAGGGAAAAACAGGCAGCAACATACAAGGGAGCTGAGATAAGACTAGCAGCTGACTTCTCAATGGAAATGCTCCAAGCCAGAAGGGATTAGCAAGGAATATTCTAAGTAATGAAAAACAAAGGCCTACAACCAAGGCTATTCTATCCAGCAAGGCTCTCAATTAAAATGGACAGTGAAATAAGGAGCTTTCCACACAAAAGAAGCCTCCAAGAATACACTCCTTCAAACCAGCACTGCAAGAGATGCTAAAGGGACTACTTTAAGAAAAGGAAAAACAGTGAGAGAGAAAAGAACACAGATACAAATGAGGTAAAATGACAATGAATAAGTACCTATCAATAATAATCATAAACATAAATGGAATAAATGCCCCAATCAAAAGACATAAAGTAGCCAAAAGGATAAGAAATCATGACCCACACATATGCTGCCTACAAGAGACCCACCTCAGAACAAAAGACCAATACAGACTGAAAGTCAAGGGCTGGAAAA
The DNA here is from genome assembly GCA_004027475.1 of Anoura caudifer. NCBI lineage: Eukaryota > Metazoa > Chordata > Mammalia > Chiroptera > Phyllostomidae > Anoura > Anoura caudifer. The sequence goes on from PVKU01009718.1 coordinate 24,107, forward strand.
AAAATTCCAAGTAAATGGACAGTGAAAAAAAGCCAGGGTAGCAACACTCATATCAAACAAAATAGAATTCAAAAAAAGGGCCATAAAAAGAGACCCAGAAGGGCACTACATAATACTCAAGGGAAGAATCCATCAAGAAGACATAAACTTTGTAAATATATATGCATTCAACATAGGAGCACCCAAATACATAAAGAAAACCTTGGAGGACTTCAAGAAAGATATTGACAGCAACATAATTATAATAGGGGATTTTAACACCCTACTGTAAAAATGGATAGGTCTTCCAAACAAAATATCAAAAAGGATATTGTGGCATTGATAAGTGCCCTAGATCAAATGGACTTAAATGTATATATAACCTTTCATCCCAAAGAAGCAAACTACACATTCTTTTCAAATGCAAATGGAACATTTTCAAAGATAGACCACATGATAGGGCACAAAACAAGCCTCAATAAATTCAAGAAAATTTGAAATCATATCAAGCATTTCCTCTGACTACAAGAGACTGAAACTAGAAAACAACCTCAAGGAAAAAAACTCAAAAACATGCAAACTCATGGAGATTGAATAGCACGCTATTAAACAATAAATGGGTCAAGAATTAGATCAAGGAGGAAATCAAAAAATTTCTGGAAGCAAATGAAAATAAACTCACAACAACTCAAAACTTATGGGACACAGTGAAGGCAAACCTGAGAGGGAAGTTCGTAGTGATATAGGCTTACCTACAAAAAGACTGAAACATTTCAAATAAACAACCTAACCCTACACCTGCAAGAACTTGAGGAATAACAACAAAGAGAGCCCAGAGGAAGTAGAAGAAAGGAAATAACTAAGATCAGAGCAGAATGAAACAACATAGAGACTAAAAGCACAATTCTAAGGATCAGTACATCCAGGAGCCTGTTCTTTGGAGCCAGTTCTTTGAAAAGATAAAGAAAATCAGCAAAACTTTAAGCAGACTCACCAAGAAAAAAAGAGAGAGGACCCAAATAAACACAATCAGAAGTGAAAGAGGAGACATCACAATTAATACCACAGAAGTGCAAAGGATTGTAAAAAAATTACTATGAAGAACTATATGCCAAGAAATTTGAAAACCTAGGTGAATGGACAAATTTCTAGAAAAATATAATCTCCCAAAACTCAATGAAGAAAAAGCAGAAAGGATTAACACATAAATAACAGCTGACAAAATTGAAGCTGTAATAAAAAAACTCTCGGCACATAAAAGTACTGGACTAGATGGTTTCACAGGAGAATTTTATAAAGCATTTAATGAAGAGCTAACTTCTATCCTTCACAGACTATTCAAAAAAAAAAAAATCCAAAAAGACAGAAGTCTCCCAAGCTCTTTTTATGAAGCCAGCATCATCCTAATCCCAATAACAGATTAAGACTCAACAAAGTAAGAAAACTACAGGGCAATATCACTGATGAACATATATGCTAAAGTCCTCAATAAAATATTGGCAAAACACATCTAGCAATGCATTAAAAAGGTGATACACCATGATCAAGTGGGATTCATCCCAAGGATGCAAGGATGGTACAATATTCGCAAATTAATAAACATAATACATCACATAAACAAAAGGAAAGGCAAAATTCACTTGATTTATATCCATAGATGCTGAAAAAGCATTTGATAAGGCACAGCACCCATTTATAAAAACACTCAACAAAGTGGGAATAGAGGTAGCATACCTCAACATAATAGAGGCCATATATGAGAGACCTACAGTCAACATCATACTCAATGGTCGCAAACTAAAAGCTTTCCCACTAAGAAAAAGAACAAGACAAGTATATCAACTATCATTACTGCTATTCAACATAGTATTGGAAGTTCTAGCCACAGCAATTAGACAAGAAAAAGAAAAAAAGGCATTCAAATTTGAAGGGAGGAAGCAAACAGTCATTGTTTGCTGATGACATGATAGTGTACATAGAAAATCCTATAGACTCCAGGAAAAAAGTCCTTGAACTAATGAGTGAATTTGGCAAAACAGCAGGGTACAAAGTCAATATTTAGAAATCAAAGGCATTTTTTATACTAACAATGAAATATCAGAAACAGAAATTAGGAAAAAAATCCCATTTGATATAGCAACAAGAAAAATGAAGTACCTAGGAATAAACCTAACCAAGGAGGTAAAATACCTGCATTCAGAAAACTACACAACACTGAAGAAAGAAATTAAGGAAGACATGAATAAAGGGAAGCATGTACCATGTTCATGGATTGGAAGAATTACCAATTCATGATAGCCATACTACCCAAAGCAATACTACCCAAAGCAATTTATAGAGTCAATGCAATTATAGTATCAATGACATATTGCACAGATATAGAACAAACATTTCAAAAATTTATATAGAACCATAAATGACTCCAAATAGCTGTAGCAATTTTGAGAAAGAAGAACAAAGTACGCAGGATCACAATACCAGATATCAAACTGTATTACAAGGCCACTGTAATCAAAACAGCCTGGTACTGGCATAAGAACAGACATATAGACCAATGTAACAGAATACAGAGCCCAGAAATAAACCCAAGTTTCTATGGTCAATTAATATTTGACAAATGGACTGTAGCATAAAATGGAGTAAAAATAGCCTCTTCAACAAATGGTATTGGGAGACCTGGACAGCTACGTGCAAAAAATGAAACTTGATCACCAACTTACACTATACACAAACAGACACTTCTCCAAGGAGGACATACACCCAGAGGCATATAAAAAGATGCCCAGCATCACTAGCCATCAGAGAGATGCAAATTAAAACCACAACAAGTTATCACTTCACACCAGTGAAAATAGCCATCATAGCCAAATCAACAAACAAGTGTTGGAGAGAATGTGGAGAAAAGGGAACCCTAGTGCACTGTTGGTGGGATTTCAGACTGGTACAACTACTGTGGAAAACAGTATGGAATTTCCTCAAGAAAGTAAAAGTGGAACTGCCTTTTGACCCAGCAATTCCACAACTGGGATTATATCCTAAGAACCCTGAAACACCAATCCATAAGAACCTGTGCACCCCAATGTTCATAGTGGCACAATTTATAACAGCCAAGTGCTGGAAGCAACTTACATGCCCATCTGTAAATGAATGGATCAAAAAACTATGGTACATTTAAATGGTAGAATATTATGCAACAGAAAGAGAGAAGGAGCTCCTACCCTTTGCAACAGCATGAATAGGGGTGAAGAGCATTATGCTAAGTGAAATAAGCCAGGCAGTGAAAGACAAATACCATGTGATCTCATCCTTAAGTGGAACCTAATCAACAAAACAAACAAGCAAGCAAAATATAACCAGAGATGTTGAAATTAAGAACAATCTGACAGAAACCAGAGGGGAGGTGGAAGGGAATAATGAGGGGAAAGAGGGGGAGGATTTTCAGGAACAACTATAAAAGACACATGGACAAAACCAAGGGGGTGCTGGAATCAGGGGAGGGAGGTGGGGATGGCAGGGTGGGGGGAAAATGCAGACAACTGTACTTGAACAACAATCAAATCAAATAAATAAATGCAATTTAAAAATTAAATAAATTAGAAATAAATTTATTTATTTTTAGAGAGAGGGGAAGGGATAGAGGGAGAGAAAGATCAATATGTGGTTGCCTCTCACCTGCTTCTTAATGGGGACTTGGACCACAACCCAAGTATATGCCCTGAATTGAAATTGAGCTGGCGACCCTTTGCTTTGCAGGGCAGCACTCAATCCACTGAGCTACACCAGCCAGGACTGGACATATTTTAGAAGGTAGAAAATTAAATCACCAATGGAGGAAGCTTACTGAAAAAAGTATTTTCAATGACCTTTTTAAACTGAGTAAATTGGCTAAGTTAAACCGGAGGTTTCTAAATAATATAGACATGTTTTATATTTGCCACCAGCAGGCTTTTTAACATCTTTTATTCTTTCTTATTCTCTCTCTTCTCTCTCTCTCACTTTGTTTTCACTTACTCTCCTTTTTTTTCTAATTTACCGACTAATCAAAAATAAACTGATGTTGTTAAAATTTGCTGCTTATTTCTTTTCTTTGATCAGATATGTTCTGTCATGATCAGTGGGTCTTGGGAGTTTGTAGCTGTAAAGGCCCCTTTCCCATTCTAAAATTCTTAGAATGTTCTAAACGTTTAATATGTTCTAAATGCTTCACTCTCCCATGCTTAGGTCAAGATGTGGGTATTACTTAAGTTTATATTGGCTGAGAAGTACCTATTATTTTAATTTGAAAGAAAAACATTTGATTTCCTCTGAAGTACCTCTTTAAATCAAGAAGCCTGCTCTTAAAAAAAAATCTTTAAAATATTATTTTAAGTTGCAGAACATGGAATTAAACAGCCTCCATACACCAGTTGAGATTCTCCTGGGCTCCCTGAATGCTATGGAATTGGGGGAGGCAGGCACAGTGAAGAGTACCCAAGGAGTTTGCTTAAAGGTGGGAAGCCATGGTCCTGCCTCCAACTCAGCTGATAAACCAGGTGACCTGGGAAGAACCACTGGCTTTCTCTCTGCTCACACATCCTACACAGAGCTTAACACAACATACAGAGAGTGAAAAGCTTTGAAAGAAAGGTGCTTTTGGAAATTCCAAGTATCTTTTTCTTCTTTGAACTTAAAAAATACCCACCAAATTGCTTATAGTGGTCATAAGGAAAACTCCCAGGCTTTTTTGATGCTGCACCAAACATTTCCATTTTACAGTACTTTATTTATTTTCTTTAAAAAGATTTTGCTTATTTATTTTTAGAGAGAGGGGAAGGGAAGGAGAAAGAGTGAGAGAGGAACATCAATGTGTGGTTGCCTTTTGTGTGCCCCCTACTGAGGACCTCGCCTGCATCCCAGTCATGTGCCCTGACCGGGAATTGAACCGGTGACCCTTTGGTTCACCATCTGGTACTCAATCTCCTGAGGCACACCAACAAGGGCTCCACTTTAGAAAGAATGGAATATTGTTTCTTTGTTTTAAGTCTGATGACTTCTGTCATTGTCCTTCCTGCATTTAGGATCTGGGCCACAGCAATTACAGCATCAGATTTCTCATGGAGGGGCATGATCACAGCACTGTGGCATGGGACTGCATTCCATTGGAGATGCTACAATCATTGTGGTCAGCAGAGCAAAGTACATCTGATTCTAGATAAAGGGAGGGACATGATCCAATTTGAGTTTCAAAAAGCTCACTCTGGCTGCTTTATGGAGAATAATTGAAAGGATGATGCAATACGTTAAGGACAAGGAAACAATGGACTGAGTGGTGGCAATGGAGACAGAGAGAAGGGTTAGAAGTACACATATGGTCTGCATTACTGACTAGAAGCAAATCAGAAGAGTTGTCCCACAGCTTCTAACTTTCCACAGCATCTCTGCTGAGGATCTGAGGAGGTATGATAAC
>PVKU01009718.1:29631-59112 GCA_004027475.1 Anoura caudifer
GCAGATAACCACCATGGTGATTAGAGGAGGAGAACAGGCATTAGACCAGTCACCTGAATGGGAGTGAGTAAATACAATTTCCTTCCTTTTGATGAACCACTGTCTACAGGGACTTCTGCCCTGTGTGTCCATGTTGTTTTTAGAATAGGTGCACACAGAGTTTGCCTTTTCTTTGGTTGGTATTTTCATTTCCACTTGGCACTGTTTGAGCTGCTCTGCTGGTTGACACCTTTATCCTCAATACCTCTGCAGGAACCATCACTTTCTAGGCTAGCATGTGTTTCCCGGTCTCCCAGCAGCTCAGAAGCTGGGCCGCTCCTTTCCCATCATGTATCAGGGTTTCCTTGCTGTGTCAGTCCAGAAAAGTCCCCCAAATCTCAGGTAATAATGTGGAATTGAAGGCAGAGAGAAGATAGAGTGAGACTGTGAAAACACTGTTTTGGTAGTAGAAGAAATTTAAATGGAAAATGCCAAGAGATGCCTTTTGTAGCATCTACATTATTATACTAACAGAAGTAAATTGTATTTTGATTGTGACCAGTTGAAAACCACATCCTACATGTGTGAGGTATATAATCAGCTTAATCAGTTGGTGATCCCAGGACAATTTCATCCCAGTGTATTAGGAGAGTACAAATAACATAGAGTTTATTCCATTCTTCTTGGTAATTTAAATGTCACTTTGTTAAATGAACTTGAAGACAGATTTGCAGTACTTGAATGCAGGCTTTCCAATAATAATGTAATACTTTTTTCTTTTTCAGTACCAAGGCAACAACTTAATATAAAAAGCAAGTAGTTAAATTCAAAACATTTTCCGAAATGAGTGTCTTTTAATGGTATGATTTGGAGGGGAGGGATTCTGATGTCAACTTTATTTTCAAAGTCTTGTTAAACATGCCATTATTAAGCTATTATCTCCTGACCCACTCCTCTCAAGCCCACTTGCACATTATTTTATGGTATTAAGGCTAGGACTCTGCAAACCAGACTTTTGCTTTGCCAACATCTTTACTGATAGACTCTGCCAATAGTGGGTGCCAGGGGAAGATACTGTGCTTTGGAGGTAGAAGTGGCTGCTGGTTCCTCCCTGTTTACTTCCTGTTCCTGCAGTGTCATCCCAGCCTCATTTTGTTACTCACACAGCAGCAGTTTACGCAAGTATAAGCAGTTGAATCTAGTTTGTAGTTCTCTCAACACTTACAGAATCATCTTTCTTTCATCCTGGCAATGATGAAAGCCCTATGGAAAGGCTCCGAGACTATGTAGAGAAGGAGAAAATTCAGCTACCCCATTGTCCCAGAGAAGCATTTAGATGACTTCTACCCTAGCTACTTACTGACTCAACTCCATCATGAAACCCCAGTGAGAGCAGCAGCACTTCCTGGTGGAGCTGTTAGGCTATAGATGAAGCTGCAAAAGTCTCAACCAAAGCAGCAGAAAACTGGCCAGCATCCATCTCTCTCTCTCTCTCTCTCTCTCTCTCTCTCTCTCTCTCACTCTCTCCCCCTCATCATAAAATCTGAGGGCCACCCTCTCTAGGTGGGCTACTTCAGCCTTCCTTTATGTATATAGTCAGCTTCCAAAAGCAAGCAACCTAAGGGACAAGAGTAGAAGCTGCCAGTTCCTTAAGGCTTGAGAACTGGCACAGTGTCACTTCCATGGTTTTCTATATCAGTCAAGCAGTCGCAGAGCCCAGATTCAATGGCAGGAGAATTCTCTTTCAATAGGAGAATTATCCAAAGGATCCAGGGGCCATGTTTACAAACTGCTGTAAAATATAATATGAATAAAACCACTTTCAAATGGAGCCAGAGCTGCCATCCCAGAGAAACTGCTTTGCACATCTTGTGCCTTTGAAATGTTAAAATAGGGGAAACTAACCTGCGGACTGGGCCTAAAGCAATGTTGTGTCTCAAAAAACTGTTTGAAAAAATAATAAGAATGCAGTTATTATGACTACTGGACTAAAAATTGAAGACATTGTTTAGAATTGGCATCACTACATTATGTTACCTGTACCAATGGAAATGTCTTCCTTATACTGATGGGATTGTTCCCCTTCCCTTTCTTGCAAATGCCCATTGCCTCTGTCTCCTAATCAGAACACTCTTTGGGCTTCTGCCTCAATCAATGCTTCCCAAATAGTTTATTCTTTTTGATCTCAGATAAAACTTATTGCCTCTCACTTTGAAAAGTCTATCATTTTTAGGTTAACACTTCCATAGTCCGATCTCTGGCCACAGATTATTTATATTTCTCTCATGTGCAATACACAGTCCCTGCTCCTTCTTTTGCACACACTCCTACTATTGCAGGCATCACACTGTTTTAATTAATTGTTTACATGTTTGCCTGACCTCTGAACTTCCTTCAAGACAGGTAGGGTAGGTCTAATTCATCTTTGGATCCCTCATGGCTGATATCCTTATTATCCAGCATATAATGTATATCCAGTAAATGTTGAACCACCATAAGTTACACTGCACACACATATAGTAAGTGGATTGTAATCAACATAAATGGAGAAATGAGAATATCAGCTAATGGTTAGATTAAATACTGTGTTTAATTACATATTTTCTAAACAGATATCTCACTTATTTCAATTCATTAGGATTATTTTGAAAATAAATAAATTTGAAAAACTTTGGAAGTAGAAATGAAACCAGAAGAGACCTGCTCTTAAGTCTTGTTAGGGGAGCACGTTATTATATTATTATCCAATATCCTGTCTTACCTGCTCATATTCATTTTATTTTTGCCATCCTTTTTGGCTGAGCTGGAATCAGAAAGTTCTAACCTCTGTTGCAACCTCTGTTACTTGGTAGGCAGGTGACGCACCAGATCCTTCAGTCTTCTTTATCTCTCATCAAAAGCACTTCTACCTAACATGTAGGAAATAAAATCAAGGCAGTAGTCAGTCTTGGCTCACAGCCATCACTAAAGGGAGAAGAATATGCAGAGCATAAAGAGGTAGGGGGACTTTGACTTAGATTTAAAATGTAAAAAACAAAATAAAACCCAGGAGGCATTCTCATCAGCACTGGGGCTTTTCTAAGTTGGCAGCAAAGGCAAAATGTTTTGAACTTTGCACGTTGAGATGTTAACCCTACATTTGTAGTCTGGAAGGGTACCCGTTTCTGCCTCAATCATTCAATTCAGGACCTGGTGCAGGATTGAATTTCCAGGAGAATGCTCTCGGATGGGGGTAAGTGTTCAGTGATGAAAGGCCTGTGGAGAGTCAAAAGAAAGAAAGCCATTACTCATTCACCCATTTTCTCATGAACTAGTATTTATGTACAGCCTATTCTGTGTGAAGCACTGAACCAGGTCCTAGGAATTGGATGGAGCACAAGACAGCCAGGGTTTCTACTGCTGGGGACCTGGATTCCAGTGAGCAAGAAACATGGTAAGTGTTAAGTTAAAAATCTATACACTGCTTTTTGTGATGAGTTCTGTAAAGGAGATCAAAATGGGGCTATTGTAAAGAGTAGGTTGAGGGGGCAGTATTTTAGGTAAGGTGGTCAAGGAAAACCCTTGTGAGTAGAAAACATTTTAGTGAACACATGAAGTGTGAGAAGATGTCAGCCATATAAAGCTCTGAGAGAAGAAGACACCGTCCAGTGGCCCTCAAGCTAGGAAGAGCCCCAAAGGTTCTAGGAACTGATGAAGGTGGGCAGGGCCAGATACTGTAGCCCTCACACAACAAGTTGAAGAGTGTGAGCTTTATTTTAAGTGCAATGGGAAATAATTAAATGATTTTAAGCCAGGGAGTAAAATAATTATGCTTTAAAAACATCAGCCTGACTGTGAGGGCAGGGCTAGCTGAATAGGAAACTGAGACTCAGAGCTGACTATGGACTACTGCTAGGGTTGCCTCTGTGGGAGAAACTCAGAGTCTCATACAAGAATTTGTTGGAAAGTGGGGCTAGAGCCCAGCAAGTGAGCTGCATTGTTCCCTCTCTGTCCCCTCCCCCACAGATAGTGCCACAATAAAGCAAAGAGGGTTGCCCTGCCCTGAAGAATACCTAAGGCCCCACCCCCTTACAATTTAACAGGTGTGCCAAGACAAAGAAATATGGCCCAAATGAAAGAGCACAGCAAAACTCCAGAGAAAGAGCTAAGCAATGAGGAGATAGACAGCCTATCTGATGTGGAATTCAAAACACTAGTAAGCAAGATGCTCACAGAACTGATTGAGCTCAGTCACAAAATGAAAGAACAAATGAGGGCTACCCAAAATGAAATAAAGCAAAATATACAGGGAACCAACAGTGAAAAGAAGGAAACCAGGTTCAAATCAATGATTTGGAACAAAAGGAAGATATAAACATCCAACTGGAGCAGAATGAAGAAACAAAAATTTGAAAAAATGAAGAGAGGCTTAGGAAACTCTGGGAAAACTTTAAATGCTCCAATATGTGGATTATAGGAGTGCCAGAAGGAAAAGAACAACAGCAAGAAATTGAAAACTAATTTGAACAAATAATGAAGGAAATCAACCCCAATATGGCGAAGGAAATAGACTTCCAGGAAGTCCAGGAAGCTCAGAGAGTCCCAAAGAAGTTGGACCTGAAGAGGAACACACCAAGGTACATCATAATTAAGTTATCCAAGATTAAAGATAAGGAGAGAATCTTAAAAGCACCAAGAGGAAAGGAGAGAGTTACCTACAAAGGAGTGCCCATAAGACTGTCAGCTGATTTCTCAAAAGAAACATTGCAGGCAAGAAGGGGCTGGAAAGAAGTATTCCAAGTCGTGAAAGGCAAGGACCTACATCCAAGATTATTCTATCCAGCAAAGCTGTCATTTAGAACAAAAGGAAAGATAAAGTGCTTCCCAGATAAAGTCAAGTTAAAGGAGTTCATCATCACCAAGCCATTATTATATGAAACATTAAAGGGACTTATCTAAGAAATTGAAGAAGATCAGAAGCTATAAATGATAACAAACTCACAACTATCAACAACTAAAGCTGAAAAAACAAAAATAAATACTAAGCAAACAACTAGAACAGGAACAGAATCAGAGAAATGGACATCACATGAACGGTTTTCAGTGTGGAGAAGGAGGGGAAGAATGGGGGACAGAAGGTACAGGGAATAAGAAGCATAATTGATAGGCATAAAATAGATGGGGACAGGTTAAAATGGTATAAGAAACAGAGATGTCAAAGAACTTATATATACAACCCATGAACATGAACTAAGGGGGGGGAATTGTGGAGGCTTGGGGGTGCATGGCAGAGGAGGGATTAAGGGGGGAGATTGGGAAAGCTATAATAGCACAATCTATAAAATATACTTTAAAACAAAAAGTATTTAAGGATATAAAATAAGCTTAAGATATGATTTTAATAACATTGATATAACATTTTTAACTTAAAAATTACAAAATGGTGAAATTTTGTGGAAAAACTACCAAGAGGATATAAGGGATTACTATGAAATTACTATTATATTACTATTAAAGGAGTTTGAAATAAAATAGAAAAAGGGAAGAACCACTGCTTGGTAAGATCTCCACCAAATGCTCCCTGTTTGAATGTCCTTGTTTTACTCTTCCAGGTCTTTCCTTTGGGTCTGAAGATCTTTGCCTGACAATGGATTAACAGCTACTTCTTGCAGCTAGCTCTCTGGATTCTTAATGCTGAACGGAAACCTGTCCTCAGAGGTTCAGGGAAGGATGGAGGATGCACTTGGGGCTCTGATGCTCTGCTTGGCTTTGTGGGGAGTATGCTTTGCACCCTGATCAGCCCAAAGGCCAGGAAGGATCATCAGGATGCAAAATAGAATGACTTTCTATGTTGATTAACAATAACTCCCCAAATAAATCAGTGTATTTTTTTTTCAAAACGATTAAAGTAACATCAGTGGAAAGACTAGTGAGATCTGAATGAAATTTATAGTTTCACATGCTCCTTAAAATTTCTAGTTGTGACAAGTGTGCTGAAGTAACATAAGATGTGAACTTTAGGGGAAGGTAAGTGAAAGAAATACAGGGATCTCTGTAGTACCCATCTATAAATCTAAAATTATTTAAAAATAAGAGGTTACAAAGTAAATTAAGTGCTGAAAATATTCTTTTTACAAGGAGTGCTAGAGGAGTTGGGCTGAGAGATTTTGATGCCACATGGAGAGTGTCTGCCCAGCTCAACTATGGTGCCTAGACTGAGAAAACATTTTGTAGAGATGGGCCTTGAACCATGCATGTCAGATGCTGAGTGCACACAGTTGATTTTCTGGCAGATCAGTTTGAGAGTTCTGTTATAGTCTGTTTGCACCTGGAGTTGGGAGACAGAGCTCTGCTCTGTCTCTTTTATGTCCCAATAATGCTCCCTTTCCTTCCACCCATTGAATTGGGTCCCTACTGCATTTCACACTTGGATTAACTCAATCATGCAAATTATGTCAAGTCTAAAAGAAATCAGGCTGTGGGCAAATAAGAAATGCTAATAAAAACAAAAATACAGTTAGTTGCTGCTCATGGTCCTTAGATTCACATGCTCTGGCTGAGTGAAGAAGGGAGGGGTAAACAAGTTTGAGTCATAAACATAAATAAAAACCACAGGGTTAATTAGAATCCCAAACCTTGATTCACCTCTTTTGGTGGAATGAACTGGTTCCAACAAGATTAGCAGGACAGAGTGTCCCATACAATGCATTCCTTGAAATATTTTTGTTTGTTCTTTCCAAGCAGAGATTTTCATCAGACACTTTATAGGATTCTTAATTTTCTTCCTCTGTAAACACCATGACTCTTTGTCCCCATTGCCTCTGCCCTGCTAGTCCCTGTACTTGTCAGGGCTATCTTGTAGATACCTCTATCACACTTGCTCAGATCTCATTGTTACCTTGCAAGTCCTGGTTAAAACAAAATTTTTGAACTCAGAAAGCTTTCTGATGACTTTCAAGAGAAAGGGTTTCTCTGCCCTGAACTCTGTCCTGTTTTCCTGGCTCTTCATGGGTGTCACTAACATTTACAGTTTGATGTCATACTCTTTTGTGTAAATGAAGCTTCTTCCTGCCTGGAACATAGGTTCCCTTGATGGAGAAGGCATGCTACCTGGGTTTCTCCTGACAGATCTGGCATGGCATCATAGTTTATGTTCACCATCTTGGGTATTCAGTGACTATTTTTGGAAGAATTTATTTGGAGTTTAAGCAGTAGATGAAAATATGACCAAAATGGTAAAGGTTGTAAGAGTTTCCAACTTCTGTGGTAGTCCCCACTTATCCGCGATTTCACTTGCTGAGAGGTTTCAGTTATCTGAGGTTAACTGTAGTCCTGACTACAGTTAGTGGAAACAGTAAGTGGAAAATTTCAGAAATGAATAGTTCATAATTTTTACATTGCATGCCATTATCAGTAGTGTGATGAAATCTTAAGTTGTCCCTCTGTCCTGCTTGGGTGTGAATCGCACTTCCTGCCCATTAGTCACTTATAGACAACTAGGTTATCAGATCAGTTGTTGCTGTATTGCAGTACTTATGTTCAAGTCACTCTTGTTTTATTTACCAATGGCCCCAATGTGCAAGGGTTGTGATACTGGCAATTTGGATATGTCACACAGAAGCTGTAAGAGCTTATTTTAAGTAAAAAGGTGTGTAGTGTTGGTAGGTATAAGGTTTGGTACTATCCACATTCACTGAAAGTCTTGGAACATATGTTCCATGGATAAGGGAGGACTACTGTATCTCAGACTTGCTCCATGCTCAGACAATTTGGTTTCAATTATCCATGGGTAGAGAACAGTAGGCAAAGAAAGGAACCCACTGTGTATATATTAAACAAAAATCAAATTATAAAGAACTAGAAATACACAGAAAGTGCCGGGCCCTACTAGAAATCCTACTAGAAATCCTCGAGGGTGTGATTCCAGCTTTTCCCCTAGGGGGTAAACCTGAATGTGTAGCAGGCATCAGGTTGGATCCCACTCCCTCTTCAATCCTCACCCTGTTCAGCCCTGGTCTCCTTTCAGGAGCTTAGCCTACTGTGCTCTAAAGCTATTGACTTAAGATTCCTATACAGAAAACTTCCTGCATTCACAAACATGGATTAGATTTGAGTTTACTGAATTTGGAAGCTACATTTAAAACTTCTCTGTAACATTCATAGCACCTATGACACTCATAGTCCAGAAGAGAGTTAAGATTATCAGCTGAACAATCACACTGACCAGTAGAATAAGTTGACTTCGCAGGGACTTTCTCTGACTTCACCCATACTTTTCAGCTCACGTGCTCCTGGCATGCTGCTTGAGAATGCAATGTGGGGAGAGCACAGCTTAGAGCAAACAATGCTATCCATAATAATTATGATGGCAGTGTCACCAATAATAATTTCTAGAATGACTTTCACTGAGCGCTTCCTATGGCCAGGTGCTTTTATGCACATTATCTCATTTAATCCTTATGAAATCTTCAGGGGTAGATGCTAAATTATTGTCCTTATTAACCTTTACACACAAAAAATCTCAGGCTTTTGGAGATTCAGAAATCAGCAGGAAAAACAGCATTTCTCCTGGTCCTGTGTTCTTTTTCAGCTGTGAGGATGGGTCAGGAATAGAGTGGAGGCTTTGAGATATGCATTTGGTTACAGATATGGTTGTTCCCAACAGAGGGACGAGAATATCACTGTTTCTTTCCTCTGGGTTCACTTAAACTATCTGGACTGACCAGAGTCTCATTCCATCTCCAGGGAGGAGGCTGATGCCTGAGATTATTTACTATTGGTCTGCACTTCAGTGACCGTATGCAGGTATAAGGAGTTCCCCTGAGGATTTACTCCCAGAGCTATGCTTTTCATAAAAGAGTCATAATCATGGACTTTATTTCACTTTCATCTTTATCTTTCTGCTTCTTATGAAGAAAGCTTTCTGACAAATATTGGCAATAAAATTCTTCACCAAAATAATTTTTATCTTAAACCAACTCACTTATATTTAATGTCCTCCAAGTAGGTGGGCTAAAAATAACTTTCTATTCTCTCCACTTCTAGGTAATTGGCACCTTTTTTTTTCCCATTCAAAATGAGAGAAAATACCAGAGCTCAGCAGCAATCTTACTTCTAGAGGCTTGTTGGAACTACACACATGTACCCCTGACAGATACAACAGGGATTAATGAGCCATGACCAGAAGTTTGATTTTTCTGTCAAGTGCTCCCATCCGTTTTTAATAAACAGAAGAACAACATAAACTCCATTGTCTGCTCTTTTCAGTTTCAACCCAGCCAGTTGCTCCTGGAACCAAGAGTGTTGAGCTGAGTTATGATTCTAAACTGCTAACAAATGCTTTTACAAGCCCCCTTTCCTCAGCTACTCTGGCAACTGACTTTGCTTCCCTCAGTTCCATTTCTTTGCCTCTGTTCAATATGGGCCACTCAGTACTTTGCCAGGGAAAACCATCAAGTATAATATCAAATTTACAACTAAATAGCTTCAATTTATTGTCACTGGTGTAAAAATGCAAAACACCCACTGTTTTCCCTTTAGGTCACACTGTGTGCTCTTTTGCAGAAGGCTGTCTCCTGCGATGACTAGACATTGAGCCAAAGTACAGGGAACTTAACAGTAGCAGATGGTGAGAAGAAGGTATGATCACAGAGCAATGCCTGATATCATGACACTCATCCTTGGTTTTGATAAAGTCATCTTTTGTTTCCATGAAATACTTATTCTTACCCAAAATACTCCCTACCACAACTCACTTTGTCTATATTCACTGAGAAATTGTGTGACTTGGGAAAAGAGATGTTCATACTGTAAAAATGATTAGGATTAAGAATATTTTTCTTTTTTTCTTTGGTTTTGCACAACACACTAGAATTTGTGTGGGATATTTCTTTATTTCCTGAGATAGTTGCTGAAAAAGACCAGCTGCCTAAACCAAACTGACCACAGGATGTCACCAGCGTTCCATGAAAATTTCATGCAAAGGGCATTTACCTGGTAATGCAAAACTTGTTTCTTAAAGAAGAAAGGTCAAAGCACATATGTATGGCCACACCTACAATTTCAAATGGAATCTGGTTTTGCAGAGGCAGCCTCAGCTTCATCACATAAAATCACAGCGGATCTGAACAGAGGTTGTCCTTGAAGAAGTGCCACATACCAGTATAGCCACTAAACTTAACAGCCCAGAGCTTCTATTTAATTGCCCCTGAAGGGAAGTCACCCTGAGGTGAAGGTAATAACCAATACCAGATCTATTTTTTTTACTTTAATTTTCTTTGAAAGCTTCATGCTCAAGCAATGGGGTGACCAATATATAACAGAATTATATGCTGCTCAAATACCTTCCTAGGACTAGGTATTCAGTAAATTCCCCAAATAAGAGTCTAAAAGAGCCCAGGAGAGAAACATTTTAAAGGGACATGAATAGACATTTAACTTTATTAAGAAAATAATTTTAAAAACAGGAATTAGTTAAATAAGGAGCCCAATCCTCTCTTGCACTAAGGTAGGGGTAACACAGATATGGTGCAAAAAGATAGTCAGAGGTAAGGTAGTGGAGGGACAGATCATAGAAGACAACTTGGTGGAGAGCCCAGTGCCCATCAGTCACTGAATATTACAGAGGTAGAGTGTGAGACTCTGCAATACATTTCTTGTCTCTTCATGAATTCATAGGTCACAAAATTCTCCATGAAACACATAGTGACTAGGTCAAGCCAGCCAAAGACCAATGCAGCCTGTCTGTTCTTTTCTAGCCTGGATGCACCTGGTTCCAGAGGATTCCTATTGGCTTCTGTTATCAAAGCTTTGTGAATTTAGTGAAGAAGTAGATTACCACCTTTATCAGTTCCATTGGTGTTATCATAGTCTTCACCTTTGCTAGATGGTAATATGGCCACAGTTTTGGAGAGTTTACTCTTTATGAGGAAATAGCCCATGGGGCTTTGCTTTAGGAATGGTGTAACAAGACTTTTCATGGAGACTATTTTCTTTTTCTTTCCTTTGTCTATCTGTGTGTACAAATCTGAACTTCTGTTATTTTAAAAAACTTAATGTAAGCAATGCTTTTATTGGTATGGAGGTTCTGTCCTGAATTATGTCCCCCCACCCCCTGCAAAATTCATGTGTTGAATTTCTAACCCCAAGTACTTCAGAATGCGACTGTATTTAGAGATAAGGTTTTTCAAAGGGGTAATTAAATTAAAATGAGGTCAAATGGGTGGGCGCTGATCCAATGCGACTTGTGTGCTTATAAAAAGATCAGGGCACAGACACACACACAGGGGGAGACTGCTACCTGCAACCTAAGAACAGTGGCCTAGGAAGAAACTACCCTGCTGACAGCTGGCTCTCAGACTTCCAGCCTCTACATTTGTAAAGAAATAAATTCCTATTGTTAAGAAGGTGAAGGATTTAGTCAAAGAACACATATGAAAGACCCATGGATATGGATGATGGTGTGGGGATTGACTATGGAAATGGGAGGGTGGGTTGGGTTGGGGGGGCAAATGGGGAAAAACTGGGGCAACTGTAATAGCATAAACAATAAAATATTTTTAAAAAATACAAAATAACTAAATAATAAAAAAGATCCCCCAGTCTGTGGTAATTTGCTGTAACAGCTCTAACACGCTAATATAGAGGCTTAAGTATCTCAGCTTGATAATAACTAGTTATGTAGTACCAAGCACAGGCTCTTTGGTTAAATGCAGTTCCTATCTTAATAATAGTGGCTGTCACCAACTGAGAACTTGGTCAGTGCTGTGCAGTCTGTGGGAGACTTCCATATATCAATCAGCACATGCAGCTTTTGCGGGTTGTTATTCCCTCTTTTCAGATGAGAAAACTGAGCTGACAAACCCACCCTGTCAGACTCCATGGTCCACACTCAATCACAAGAGAGAATGAGGTATCTTGCAAACCCAGGGGAGGGAGGATCACAAAAAAGGGGGCTTGGTAGAAAACAGGTTGTGGCACTTTCTTCACAGTCCTCTGTTTTATCCATGAATTTCAAACAAAATATTTGAAACTCATGTTGGTAAATTTTGAACAGAATCCACCTGCCATAAGGAATACATTGGTCACCCAGTGTCAAGCTGGAGGTCCACTCTTTTAATCAGGGAATCACTTTTTCTCTCTCTTTTTTTTGGATACATTCATACCCACAAGTGGAATCTTTTGGATCACCTAACATCACCAATTCCCTGTGGATTGCATTAAAAAAGCCAGACTGAATAGGAGTGAACAGGGCAGAATCAGTATTTGGTGAGTGGGGTCAGTACCTGAAGCACTCGCATGGATGTTAGTGAATGCATGATTCACATGAAATCAGAGAATTGTGGAACTGGATGGACCTTATAAATCTTCTGGTCCATTTGATTTATGGCTCTATTATAGCACTTATTTCAAACTGGACCAATTAAGTGTGCACTGTGGGTGTGGGTGTGAGCTTACCCCCCAGAAACAGGGTTCCCCATTGTGCCCTTGGGGCTCACTCTACACAGCAAATACTAGAGTCCCTGAGAAGTGAAGTGTGGTGCCCTCCTTCTCAGGCTGTGGTGGAAACTGGGGCTTTGCCCCTGAGTTTGAAACTTGGCTGGGTTGGCATAGTTAGTGGTTGGACCAGCCTACAGGCTGGCTTGTCTCACAGTCCAAATGTTTTTTCCACTACAACACACGGCCTGATACAAATATCTGGATTTATTAATAAAAAAGATAAGCTCATAGGCAATTATTCTAAATACAAAGGATGTTGCTACTCTAAGAATGGATTCACTGTGACAGCTCCTTTAAATATGAGGCTCCCCTGTGTATTAGAAATATAATTGGCTTTATAGAAATTCAATTTATAACTCTTTACAGCTCACATATTTTGTAAAGTGAAAGAAAGCACACAAAGATTTAGAACATACCAAGTGGGTTAAATAGTCACACCCCAGAGAGTTGTCTCAGGGCAGCATCAGGGGTCTATGAGGAAGGGTTGGGCTTCACTTCTCTCAGATCTGAGGGAGCTTCATTTACAGTAAGCACTGTGCTCAGTGCCCACGGGCATTGCGCCTTATCACAGTCTGGTGAGGTAAGAACCATGATCCAGCAGGGTTAGGTAATGTGCTCGAGGTCAGGTCCCTCAGTGACGCAGGCAATGTGAGCTTCACAAGAAAACAGGGACATTAGCTTGAATATGAACTTGAAATTAAAAAATAAAAAAATAACAGCTAGATATTCATTGACTTACAACAGAGAAAACATATGGAACTTTGGAATTGTTTAATAACTGGAAACTACTTTCAGACTTGAGTTTGGCACAGTTTTGAGGGGTCAGTCAATAGGAAAACAGGCTTATTTTTAAGTCAGCTGCTGTGTTTTGGAGGCAATGCCATCATTCAGATGTGAGAGGAAACAGATAAAATAGGTGCAATTTAAACATTTTAGTACTAATTTATGTATAAAGTGAAATGTTAAAAAATCCATACAGTTTGGATAATTGTTGGGTATTAAAAACATCCCATTTTAGAGATTAGAAAAATATTCTGGTCATTATTTGTTCAACTCAACCATTTAATTACATAAATGTCTTTTTCAAGATACTCTATATCGTCTCAGAGGAAATGTGTGAGTGCTCTATGCTGTGTCTTCTTTATAATAATAATAAGGAAAAAGTAAATACAATTTGGTGTTTAAATAAGTTTTCCCCTTTTCCTGGGCCACCTGGCCCTTCGTTTTGCTTAATTAATCTGTTCATTGCTGCTGAGTGTCACCTCTCTGAAATGCTTTGGGATACTTAGATTTCCTGGGGTACAAAAGAATGGTCTGCATGGTATGATCCTGGATTGTATGGAAGAGATTTGATGAGCTTTTGGGGTGTCTGCCTGTTGTAAGTACCCACAGTGTATTACTTTCTGTGCTGGATTCACCAGCACATGATTTATAAAAATCACAAAGCACAGTGCAACGTTGCCCACTGGATGTGTGGCTCCTTTTTGCAGTGGCCTGTTACTGTGTTGGTTATTAACTTCTGTAACTGAATATTTAAGTCTAGTAACTTGCTTGGTTTTTCATGTTCTTTTTACTGCACAGAGCAGCTTCTACTCAGTAAGTCCTTCCTCTCTTCCTTCAGCTCTGTGTGTGTGTGTCCATGGTTCCCTCCATAGATGCCATCCCTGGTAGGAGAAGCCTGAAGCCAGAGTGGGTTGGAAGACGAGGGGTGAAAGCAGGGGCGACTGCCTTCCTTTGATGCCTTTTCCAGCAAGATGCTCTGACTAATGAAGAGCAAGGCTGGGTGTCTCCTTTTCAGAGACCAAGCCCATTACTCTCTTGGTTCCCACTAGCCTGTGGGCACCCAGCCTGCTTCCCAAATGGATGACTTCTGGCTCACTGTGTCACGCCATCCTTGTGCCAGTGGCCAGGAATAACCTTGCTTTTGTGTGTATTTATTTTATTTTGAATTCCTCCACCCTGGTTCTTTCCACCTCTAAACCCTAGCCCCTGTTCACCAGCCCCATGTGGTGTTGTTTCTTGAAACATTAGATCCTTTCTTCCTGTGTACCCCTCCAGTTCTGGAAGCATTTTTTTTTTCTGTACTGCTTTGTGAAGCTGGTGCTGAGTCCGGATCCTTAGGGCTCTAAAGGAGAATTAATTATTAAACAGGAAGGGAGCAGTACTTTCAGCAGGCGCCAAGTAACTATACTTAAACTGCGACCTGGCACTGTTTTTCCCACCCTTGTGCTGTGGTTTGCTGAAGGCAACTGGAGATTTTTATTCTAGTTTTAATCAAACATTTCTGTAAGTTTTCAGACAGTTGAGATTTGGCAGCAAGGGGCTGGGCAGTCAGTCTTCATCACCTCCTGACCATTTGGGCCAAAAATAAAAAATAAAATCAAAAGTTTTTTCCCAGCTCATAAATCAGTCTGAAAGTGCTCACTCCCAAGTGGGTACTTTCACCTTTCCTGAGAAGAGGTTGGGATTTTCTATTTATGTATTTATATGTAATATGTTTCATCAGTTAGTTCCTGTTTGTGGAGAATGGTGCTTTTCAAATAAAATCATAAGAACACTCTCTTTGTTGCTTTATGATTGTTATAATTATTGCTTTAATTTAGGGGCTAAGTTGAAGATATGAAACCTTGTATTAAAAAAATACTGATGAAGATACACTGTAAAATTTCTTTAATTTCCTGAGCCTAGGCATTGATTCTTTTCAGACATTCACAACTCACAGGAATTACTGGGTCCACTGGGTCTGGCCGTACTCTCAGAGCTGCATGAATAAGACAGTGGCAGTGTTTTCTAGAGAAACCCAAACCTATATCAAAGGTATCAAAGTAATAGCCTGAAAGAGCCAGCTGCCCCCATGCAGGGCTCCCCATTTGATTTCCACTGGGCCTTTCCCAGTCTCAGCTGACTGGCTTTCCACAGGAAGCTTCATAGGAAGTGTGCTCAGCTCCATTAAGTCTCAGCCTGTGGCTGAACAGCAGTGCATGTCTCTGGGGTGGGAGGAGGGAGGTCTATCTGGGTGCACCTGAGTGCATAGGCAGGAGCATGAAGCCTCTTCAAGAGGAAAGAGAACAAAGATTTGGTTAAAAATTTAGATTCATGCATATAAATTCAGAACAGGGTAAAAAATAGTGAGCCCAACACACACAACCATCTTGCAGTCCTCCCAGTTGGCTTATGAAGCACTGTGCCTATGAGAACGCTTCAGGACCGAGCACACACAGCCATCTTGCCCTTTGCAATGTATTTGGAAACTCACCATATACATCCTTTCTATTCTCAGAACTTTGTAAAAAAAAACAAGGGATGTTCTGTGAGCCTCGCTATACAAATATTATTTCTAAATTCTTATTTTTCCCTTTAGATATTAAAAATGTTTTTGAGCTCAAAATTCTTTTAAAAATATATACAACTTTTACTTCATGTGTATTACTTACATCTTGACTGTATGATTTCATTCAGCCAATTAACTTAATTACAATAAGCAAAAATATGAGATCCATTGGCTTATTTAAAATGATTAGGTAGAGGAAGCCTGATAAATTTACACTTCTAAGAATTTCACTAAACTCAAAACTTCAACATCTCCCATATTTTCCCGGAATCACCAACTTTTCAGTGGCTCACGTTTTCTCACTGTATCACCCCCTCACCTCCATGCCAAGGCTGTCGTGCGTCTCCCATTCTCAGGATGCCATGCTTGGTCATATTAGTTAGGATTTGACAGTGACCACTCTATAATCATGATTCTTCTCACTATAATAAATAACTTAAAACCCAGATTAAAAGTAACACATTTATGCTTGTTTGTTTGTTTTTTTGATTAGGTTCCTGTTAGAGGTGAGATCATATAATTGAAAAATAAAAAAAAAAAAAGAAAAATATTAACTAGCAGGATAAGATGTATACAGATATAAGAAAGTCAGTAATTATATGACTAAAATGTTAAATACTTCACTGTGCTAAACAATAATAAAAAAAAGTAACACATTTATCATCACCAATATTTGGAAAATATGTTTATTAAATGGACAACTTGTGTACATTTTGATTCATTCTTCATGTCCCATTTTCTTTCCAGAAACTATATTATGAGCTAGTTTTAAAATTAAGTAATATGATTTTTGTTTTTTGACAAAGATTCTAGTTCTTTTTGTTTGAAAATGGATTAATACTCCTATCTCTTATCCATGGAAAGCTTGTAATACAAACTTCACAAAAATACTTCATTTAAATTAAGCTCTCAGAAGCTGGCCTATGTCTTTTATGTTTAGATATCAAAGCACACTGGAAAAGTGCTTTCACTGACTTGGAAAGTATAAGTAGCCAAGAAAAATAACAGCATATAAACAGAAAAATAAAAAGAACACAGAGCATGTCAGATATACATGTATTGCTTTTTCAATACCTTTTCCCTCTCTAGCTTTAAGGATGACTCTAAAAATATAGTGTATATAAACTTACAGTTTCCTGAGGACTTTCTCCCCTTGGCTACCAGAAAGAAAGTTAGAAGATGTGCATTTTGGTATAATTTTTGTCAACTATGAGAAATATTTACTTAATGTGTCATCGCCTGAGCAGTTAGTTGTCACCTTTTGTTACTTGATATTCCAAGCCACCAGTGCCCGGCAGTGCAGGCTTCTCCACCTCAGGAATGGCTCCGATTCTTGGGAGAGCCCAGCCAGCCTGCCAAGCCATCCACCCGTCTCTGCAGGTGTATGGGCTGCAGCCCTAGGCAAGACTGTTCCTGCCTTCCACAAAGGTCTCGGAGCCCTGGCGCAGCACAGATGGTTCCAATTTGAGGCCTACGCTCAGCGCTGGAGCTGTATTGAGTTTCTTCCCTGAAACCAACAAAACCTGCTTCAGCATTTTGCTTGGATTAAAATATTTGTCCCTTTTTTCACAGGGCAGAAGGAGGACTCCTGAAGCCTCCAAAGGAAGGAAATCATTACAGGGCCTACAGAAGTAGGTCATGTGCGACAGCTGCTCATCGTTTAAGAGGAAGAAACACGGGACCTCAAACCTGGAACACAGCTCTTTCAAAATTCTGTGAGCAGCCCAAGAAAAACATCCTCCCGAGGCTTATCTAATAACCGTGATCTGTAATCGTCTCAATGTGTGCTCACATTTCCTTCGCCGTTTGCACCTATTTCCCTGAGCTAAGGAGATGCTGAAACAGAACACAGAGAAATTTAATGAAGGGGATTTAATAGTTTGTGTTAAAGCTAATACGGTCCATTAGAAGCTGTCATTTTTATAAACAATGAAGATATGTTTCCCTCTTTTTTGAGGTAAAGTCATTCCATGCAGGGCCTGGAAACACTCAGTAATGATCTGTAGAACATGCATGAAAGACAATTAAAGTGCCATTTAAAAAGTCTATTTTCCTCACATATTTGGTTTCTTGCTAAATAAACTTATAAGGATAATACATGTGTAAGCATATGCTATATTATAAAAAATAACACATGTTTGCATTTCATTATAAAATCAAAGAACAGACATCTTATAAGTGTTTGGGGCTTTTCTAAGCTTGGGGAATATCAGAAGTGATTAGTTAAATTAGGACCACACTTTCTGTTCTTTAGTTCATACTATAGGAATAGAAAAACCACTATTTTGCGGTGGAGAACATAAAATTAATAGTTCACAGTGACGTTAAAGGCACAATGACAACCTTTAAAAGCTGTAAATAAAAAATAGTATGTTCTGCTCTGATTCAGGTATTTTTAGGAATTTATTTTTTTTAATGGCAGCAGACACTAGGCAGAGACAAGGCTTGGGGAGTTGCATACGTTTTGAAATGAACTGAATATACTTGAGAAAATGAAATCTACTTGACTCTGACTTTGTAAATAGAATTTGCTCCCTTGCTCTCCTTTTTAAAGACAAATGACTCCTTTTTATAAGGTATAGCTTTTGCAGAATTTGATGAAAAATTCTTATACCCTCATAACATTTCCTCTGCGCACTGAGGGAAAGGGATGGGGAGGGATACAGATTAAAATTATTCTAGTTATTCTTGTAGACTTGAAAGCTTCTATGAGAGTTTTGAGGAGTAGCCTCAGGCAGAGCTTGCTATCAATGAAGGCCAGGAACAAAAAACATTTAAAAGCAGATTACAAATCCTTCCTAACAAAGCAAAATCAAATCACAGATCGATAAGTGCAGCTGGGTTTAAATTGTTTCCTTAAAAGGGCTTTAAAAACTTTTTTGAATGATAGGCTGGAGGCTGAACCTCTTATTCTTTGGAGCAAGCTCCTTCTGGAAAGGTCTTTCCCAACTCGTTCAGGGGGCCTTTCTTGGGACAAGCCAGAGTTGCTCTCTTCTTGCTTAACATGGGCTCCATGGGTGGAAAAGGCTGGCAACGTGATATCCAAGAAAGGGAAAGATGTTCTTTGATGTATGTCAAGCCCACTAAGATATTTTAGCTACTAGTCCCAACAGCATAGCTGAGTTCCTGTGGTCAACTGTGAGCTCTTTGAGAAATGCCCAAACTGGGGTGGATATTATTGCTCTAAAATCAACTTGGAAATTAAAGAAAATTCTCAATAAAGAAAGGCCCCAGACACTAGGTCATTTAAGCTCAATGACAGAAATGTGCTGGGTAGACTGTGGCTTGCTGTCTAGATGAAGGCCACGCACAGGCTGCGGAGGCATACCTCCCAGCATCATACTGAACCAGATGCCTAGCTCTTTAGTGACTGAATTCAAATTTGGGTTTTAAAAACAAGGGGAGAGAGAAAAGAAAGAAAACCAATAAGCCAGTGGTGTTCAATTTATTCACATATGTTCCAAATGACACACAGATAAGCAAAAAGGATTCTGGTACATTTTTAATGATTTCATTATCACCAGAGAAAAATTGAAAGATTGTCCAGATGCTATTGGTAAGATAGAAAAATAAAATTAATTTTAGAAAATAATACCACAAATGATTGCCTATGCCTATATACAGCCAAGGCTGACCTAGGCAATCTTTTGAAGTTAGGCTTATTTTCAAATCAGCTTATAAAAAAGGAAGGTTGAGATTAGGTAGAAAAATTTGATGTTGGCTTGGCTTTCTTCATCTCTCTGTCAACATCACTTTACTGGGGTGGATCATAATTTTAGCAGAAGAAGAAGTGGGCAAGAAGATAAAGGGAGGCTCTGGTCGCCCAAACCTCACCAGGCTGAGCAGTGGGGTTGGCTGCCTAACCAGTGCTGCTCAGGCAGCCCATGCCACACACACAAACATGTGTGGAGAACGGGGAAGCCAGCACAGTTGGGTCACAGATAGACTTTCTCCCTCCTCCTGGACTCTTTCTCCCTCACAACATTCACTCTGAAGCTGGGCATCCTGCCCTATTGCAAGTGCCCTGGAATTCTCATCTGAAGAAAGCTTTCCTTTTTCTGAGAGCTCCACTGTTGCTCTTGTGGAAATGATTTCTTGCCTACAAAGCTGCTTTATCATCTGTTTATGGATGTGTGTGTGTCATGCTTCTAAGAAGATGGTAATCTCCCTGAAGGTAAAGACTATAAAGTCTTTATATTTCTGCTCCAGGCTATGATGTCCCCACTGCTCGGTAAAAATCAGTCTATTGTTAGATGGTTAATAAGGAAGCTGAAAATAGATGCCATTAACAAGCCCCAAAAAGGCACATGACAGTTAAACTCTTATGCAAGGACTCAGCCTGTTTTATGATATGACTTTTGCAGGTATCACTCAAAGCAGCCTCTACCTATGAAATGATAGAAGCAAAAAGCCTGTTCAGAAAAACCAACATCCCTTTTACAGCACCATAGCTTCCCACACAACTTCCTCCAGAAATCCATGGCAAGTGTGCACTCTCACTCCTCCTTCCAGGAAAGGCTCCCTGCCATGCCACCCCTTTCCTCTAGTAGGTTAAGACCTTCCACTATTTGGCAAAAGTAGTAACTCTCATTTCCCTGTAAGTATTTAGTTTTATATGCAGGCCAGATAATTTTCATCGACTTTTGGTATGACAGTTACTTTCAGCTCCTCAACGTTTATTTGTTCTGCATGACAAATGCTAAAGGACACATTTGTTTCTTGTCCAATGTATTATCTGACTTACCTTGTAACCCCATGATACCATGTTTTCAACAACCTCAGCTTCTTTTTGTGCTGGACTTGCTCATTCTGGCCTAGAAACTTTTTCTTGTGTCTCTCTGGAATCTCTCTAACCTATAACTTTTACCTCTTCCAAAACCAAATGTTTTAAGTTTCATTTAAGTAAAAACTATAGTAAAATACTGGTATGCATCAGTTAAATAATCCTTCTGAAACAAAAATTGTTTCATCAAACTTAAGACTACTTTATTTGATGACAAGCTATGTTACTCAGTTCACTGTATTTCTAGAAGCTCTCCAAATAAACTTGAATATAAATCTGATTTCTCAACTTTCAGAGGTCTTCTTGGTTCTCAAATGTTCAGTTCTTCAGTTTTACCATATTAATCTACTTATCTGGAACCAGAGCTGTGTGTGAGTGTGTGTATGTGCATGGCACACATGTACAGAATTTAATTTGTGGATTATGAACTCCTGTAGGAGGATAAGAATATGGCCTTTATCATCATCACCTTTGTTATTTTTTTAATCATGGATCGTAGTCTCACTGAATATCTATGTAGATCACAGAAATCCTTCAATAAATACTGTCAAATTACTGGTAATTTTTAAATTCCTTTTTGGAAAGATTTCATTTATTTACTTTTAGAGAGAGGGGAAGGGAAGGAGAAAGAGAAGGGGTAAAACATGAATGTGAGCAAGATACCCCAATCAGCTGCCTCTTGCATGCCTCTAATCAGGGTACCTGGCTGGCAACCCAGGCATGTGACCTGAATGGGAATTGAACCAGAGACCTTTCAGTTCTCAGGCCAGCACTTAATCCACTGAGCCACACCAGCCAGAGCTAATTTCTTCTTTTATTTAAGTGAAATTCTCATAACACCAATAAAAACCTTACCTGGGGAAGAAAGATAGAATAGAACATGTCCACAAAAGCACTCTAGTTCTGACAAGTTCAACTGCATAGTATGCACATTTAATAAGAAAGCCTAATTTTTTTAAAAAAGAATTAATGAAGAAAATGAGTAGTTTTAAGTGTTAATTTTGTTCAATGTTTTGAATTCCAGCAAAGATGGAGGCATATGTAGAAACCCTTTGCTTCCTCGCACAACCAAAAAGAGGATAACAACCAATCTAAAATCAATAAACAACTAGAAGTGCCGGAAAATCAAACTGCATGGAACTCTCACAACCAACAAATTAAAGAAAAAGTCAACCAGAACAATGAGACCAGTAGGCGAGGTGGTGGGCTACACCGGTGGGGCTGGCTGAAGGCAAAACTGAGAGTCAGAGTTGACTGTGGACTACGACGGTTGCAGCAGTGGGAGAAACTCCCAGTCTCACACAAGAGTCCCTTGCAAGTACACTAAAGATGAGCAGGTGAGCTGCATTGTTCCCTCTCTGGCCCCTCCCCGACAGACAGCACCAGTGCAGCAAAGAGGGTTGCCCTGCCCTTGTGAATACCTAAGGCCCTGCCCCTTACAACTTAATAGGTGTGCCTAGACAAAGAAATGTGGCCCGAATGAAAGAACTGAGCAAAACCTCAGAAAGAGAACTAAGCAATGAGGAGATAGCCAACCTATCTGACAGAGAATTTAAAGCCCTGGTAATCAAAATGTTCACAGATCTGATTGAGCTTTGTCAAAAAATGAAAAAACAAATGAAAGATTCTCAAAATGAAATAAAGCAAAATACTCAGGGAACCAACAGTGGCAGGAAGGAAATGAGGACTCAAAGCAACAATTTGGAACAAAAGGGAAAAATAAATATCTAACCAGAATAGAATGAAGAAACAAGAATTTGAAAAAGTGAAGAGGCTTACAAACCTCTGGGACAGCCTGAAACATTCCAACATCGGAATTACAAGGGTGCTAGAAGGAGAAGAACAACAGCATGAAATTGAAAACTTATTTGAACAAATAATGAAGGAAAACTTCCCCAATCTGGCAAAGGAAACATTTCCAGGAAGTCCAGGAAGTCCATGAAGTCCAGAGAGTCCCAAAGTAGTTGGACCCAAAGAGAAACACATCAAGGCACATCATCATTAAGTTACCCAATTTTAAAGATAAAGAGAGAATCCTAAAAGAAGCAAGAGGAAAGGAGAGAGTTGCCTGCAAAGGAGTGTCCATTAGGCTATGGGCTGATTTCTCAAAAGAGACCTTGCAGGCAAGAAGGGGCTGAAAAGAAGTATTCGAAATCATGAAAGGCAAGGACCTACATCCAAGATTACTCTATCCAGCACAGATTTCATTTAGAATGGAAGGGCAGATAAAGTGCTTCCCAGATAAGGTCAAGTTAAAGGAGTTTATCATCACCAAGCCATTATTATATGAAACAAATATTATATTATATTAAAGGGACTTATCTAAGAAATTGAAGAGGATCAGAAACTATGAACAGTAAAATGACAACAAACTCACAAATATCAATAACTGAAGCTGAAAAAAAGAAAAAAAAAAACAAACAAACAAAAAAACAACCTAACCAGACAATTAGAACAGGAACAGAATCAGAGAAATAGACATCATGTGGAGGGATTCCAGTGGGGAGGGGGAAGGGAAGAATGTAGGGGGAAGGTACAGGGAAGGAGAAGCATAATTAGTAGGCATAAAATAGATGGGGAGAGATAAAAAATGGTATAGGAAACAGAGGACTTGAAGAACTTATATGTACAACCCATGGGCATGAACTAATGGGGGGGATGCTGGAAGGTTGGGGTACAGGGTGGAGTGGAGATAAAGGGGGAAAATTGGGAAAACTGTAATAGCATAATCAATAAATATACTTTAAAAATAAGTGAATAAACAAACAAACAAACAGTGGATTTTATTTGGACAGTGGTGTTTTTCTTATTTTCTCTGTTTTTCCAATGTGTCTGTGATATTTCTGGGAAGAAAGGTGAACTAGTGTACTTAACAATTCAAGATGGAGGTCACACTGTCCAGGTGCATTTCCTGATGTTACCCCTTAGTGCTAGAAGAGTTTAAGAGATTTATATTCTCTAAGGTCTTACAAATCCTCTCTGTAAAACTCTAATGTCTACTTCACAAGGGTGTTGTGAAATTAAGTAATATATACATATAAAAGTTTATAGGGTTTGTCCATCCAAAAGAATTACTAGTAAGCCTTAGTTATTGTCATTAATTAGTTGTACTTTAAAAATAACAATAACACAAAAATAAATTATTGCCCCATGATTATTATACCTCAAATTCTTATAACGTTGTTCACTCCTTGGGTTATGACATTGTGGCAGAAGGTCCTTATTAGATACAGACTTGGTTATAGTCTTAGGACAGTTTTCTGGAAGGACATAGATAAAACTATTAATAGTGATATTCCTTTGTGGAATGGCCAGTCAGGAGAAGGAAGGAAAACCTTTTTTATCTTTTACATTTTTCTGTAGCATTTGAATTTTTACTGTGCACAGGTATACATTTTACTTCATCATAATAAATTTTAACACAAAAATGGAAGTGCAGTTTTCAAATTAGCAGAACACAGGACTCTGGAGACAAGAATGGTATAAATGAAAGGCACCTTGGGAACATGGAGGAGCCTGTGGCTCACCCAAAAACATCCGGGGGACAGCTTGGCCTGGAGCAGTTCTGGGCCCCAGATCCTATTCCTGACCTCAGCATGGCTTAAATAAGGGATGGCAGCTCATAAAGGACTGGGCTCAGTCAGATTACTCTGTACACTGGTGAGCTGTGTGCCCTTGGGGAAGTCACATAAACTCTCTGGTCAATAATTTCCTCACTGGGTATTTTTTTTACAAGGAGGATCATAATGTCTGCTATCCCATTTGCCCACTTTCATATGGGTTGAGAAGATTACATGAGCTCTGCCATAGTGTGGGTGGGGGCAAAGTCAGGAAGAAAATCTTGGCTTCTCCCTCCTCTCCCAAATCCTTGTCCAGTCAACTCATAACATTACTTTTAATCTTATTTTTATTTTTGATTTTAGAAAGAGGGGAAGGGAGGGAGAAAGAAAGAGAGAGAAACATCAATTGGCTGCCTTCCCAATGCACTCTGATAAGGGACTAAACCTGCAACCCAGGCATGTGCCCTGACTGAAATCCAACCAGTTACCTTTCCATTTGCATGACAATGCCCAACTAACTAAGCCACACCAGCCAGGGCTCATACATTTTTTTATGAATTAAAAAACATGCCTTATTTGCCAACATTCTTCTGTCCCTGTTTCCTTTTCTCTCTCTTCCCCTTTTCCTCTCCCTGTCCTTTCTTCTTTGTGTTTGTGTATGTCTTTAAAAAGTTCCCAAAAAGGAAGAATTTCCAATCTAGCCCAAAATGATTTTTTAAATAAACAAACAAAAGAACTCCTGTTAGGAAATTCTCCCTCTGAGTGGAAAGGCTTTGTGGCTGGGCTGACATTCTCTGCTTCTTCCAGAGCACAGGCTCAGCGTTGCTGTGGGGCTACTCTCTCTTACTCTGTGGAAAACTAATAGTTTTTTCTCTTTAACCTTCATCCTTGGCTGGATCATCACTAACCATTTAGCTTTCCTTTGTGGACTTGCTTTTTGTACTTTTGAAATTATGTGGGTGTTTAAGAGCTTTTCTCCTATGCCTTCTCTGGGCTCTGCAGGGAACATGATTGTAGCACCCAGTTCTGCATATTCTAAGGAGATACTGTTTGGTTGGTATAGAGAACTCCTCCTTGCCCTCTTTTGCTTCTATTTTGAGGACTAGAGTAAGGGGCTTCAGTCCAGGGGAGCCAGAGGAAACCATGGTTGTTTCTTACCAACCCCTTCCCTTCTTTTATTTTCAATCTGTCCAGCATCCTGGGATCAATTCTCTGTCTACTCCCATTGAAGACTCCTCTTAACTTTTCCTTACACAGTGGTCTGATACACAAATCACTAAAAATGTTCTTAGATAAAGACATAAAGATTCACTTGGCCTAGCACAAGTGATAGCCAAAACTCCCCAACATTGGACTGGCTGGCAGAGAGTTTGGTTTTCCTGTTCTTTCAATCATGTGTAGGCATAAGTACAAACCCCCCCAAAAGCAGGGGACCCCAGATGCCTTCAAGGTAGATAAAGAGTGATTAGGGTTTCCCTGTGGAACCTAAATAGCAAGTTCCCTTCATGCACTGAAAGTTGCTGAAATAAAGTATCTTTTCATTGTAAAAGTTGCCATATCTGTACTTTATTGAAAAATGTGCTGCACTCAATAAACACACAGGGCTACATTCACAAAACCTTAGATTTATGGAAGAACATGCATACAACTAATCACCTTTTACAAATTGCACAGGTTGGATATGGTTTACAGAACTAGTGAGTGCTGTAGGCAGCTGGGGCTGCATTTTGTTATCAAACAAGCAGAATTTTGTGCAGCTCAAAACTGGAACCAACAGTTGCAAGATAGTAGGAGGAAAATGGAAAATCAATTGAAAAAAAGAGGTAGATCAAAAGATGGAGAGATGCAGTTATGAAGAATTGGAAGTGAGAAGTGAATTGGAAAATGGTTTTGGTTAAAGAATGTAAAGAAGAGCGAATAATTATTTCATATTGTTGAAAATCTTGTTCATACAAGTATAGACAAAAGTGTGAAATGTGATACTTCCTGGAGATCAATCTTATCCCTAACTTAAAGTGATGAAAACAAAAACATTAGAGTGGGCTGAAAGGAAGGCCAGTTGGAGGCAAATAACCAATTGTTTTGGAGACAAAAGCAATTTTTTCTCTTAGTAATGGATCCCCCAATTGTCAGCTGGGCTCATGACCTCATAGAGTAAAGACTATTTCTCTTCCCAGCAACTAGGTTTGGCAGTGTAATTGAATGCTAGGCAAAAGGGTGTCTGAAAAAATGGTAGATACAAGTTCCAGATAAAGTCCTTGAAAGGAGGAAGTGTGTCCTTATTACTCCCTCTTCCTTATCTTACTGCTTGAGACATGGATGTGGTCCATGCCTCAAGCAGTAAGACTTCAATGGACCATACAGCTAAAAGATGAGGACATCAGTTAATGACTAAATGAAATAGTCACATACTAGTTTGGGGTCACCTGCCTATGGACAGTTACATTAGTGAGAATAAATGTCTATTTAATCTATGTTCCTTTTATTTTGAGTTCCTCCAAAATATATTCTATGTATAGAATATATATTCTAGCTAGACTATTCTATGTATGGAATATATAGCTATACATATAGCATATACAAATAAAATATAATTTGGTACTAAAAGTCTCTAAATTATGTGGCATAGACTTCGTGGTGGAAACCAGTTTTAGGCACTCAGAAACTGAAGGCCCCTGGAGAGCTAGTGATCCTTTATGTCACATGGCAAATGCTTGGAAAAACATTTTCTGCAATAAACTTGGAGTCAGATCACATACTGACTAAGTCTTAGTTCTAGGGAAATTGAGAATTCTCATGGGTATTAGATCTTCTTGCTGCTTTTAACAGAAACCTAAAAGAGGGAGATGAACTCAAGCTAGAGGTAGGTAGTCATTTGGCAAGCAGTGATGGAAGGAAATTTTGTTTTGCAAAGGGCTGGGATCAAAGTTGTCAGCTTAAACCTGTGTTGTTTGAGAGACCAAGTTAAAAAGCCACTATTTTATTGCCCTCAAATGAAGCCATGGACTTAGAAGGAAATACTATTGTGACCCAGAATGTTTTTGGGAGCATCTAGTTAAATTTTATTTATTTATTTATTTATTTATTTATTTATTTATTTATTTATTTTTGCCAGAATATGAAAGGGAGAGAAAGGAGGAGGGGGAGGAGGAAGAAGAAAGAGAAGATGAGGAGAGAGGAGGGGAGGGGGGAGATGGTAAATGCCAATCTAGTGTCAAATACTAGATGGAGGGAGCATGTCCTCCCTCTCAAGCCTATTTTTCCAGAAGGTCTCACACTGCTGTGATGAAGTTGAGAGGAGAAATAGATAGAATACAGGGTTAATACAGAAAAAAACAAAGGCTCAATGCTGAGAAACTCTTGGTATTTGGCTGAGGTTTCTTGCACATGGCTCTGACCAGAGCAAATAGACCAGGAAACAGTTGAGTTTTTGAGGAGGTTGTATTGCCAAAGAATTCAGATGTTTGGCTCCCCTAAACCTGTGCCCACCCAACCCCTAGAACCACTCCTGTGCCCCTGAAATGACACTGGCCAGAAGCAGCTGTGAAAGCTGAGCAGCTGCCCAGAAGAACATAGTGGCCAATGATCATCTTAGATATTGCCGCAGAGGTGAAAGGATAAAATGCAGAAAGCAAAGCCCAAGACCTCAGGAGACATTACACAGGGGGTTCCTCCCAGGGATCATATGGGCAGTCAGATGGATGGACAACACCTACACACACACACACACACTTTACTCCTTGGGCAGCACAGGTTGTTTTCAAATTTTTTTATGAATGAGTAACTACTATAAATTTCCCATCTTGCTCTCTTCAAATTTGAAGGGAGGGTTGGCATTATTATACTTACTCTGTGTATTCATTTGCTAGGGCTGAGTGAAAAGCAGCCTAACTTTAGAAATTTATTGTGTCAGTTTTGAAGGTGAGGAGTCTCAAATCAAGATGGCAGCAGGATTGGTTCCTTCTGATTCTCTGAGGAAAGGACTTATTCCAGTCCCCTCTTCTCACTTCTGGTGATTTTGCCAGCAATCTTTGCCTTCTTTGGCTTGTAGACTCATTAGGCTGTCTCCGCTTTCATTGTTTTTCATGGTGTTCTGTGTGTGTCCAAATTTCCCTTTTTTATAAGGACACCAATTATATCAGATTAAGGCCCACCCTAGTCCAATATGACTACATCTTAACTAATTATGTCTCTAATAACCTTATTTCCAAATATGGTCACATTCTGAGGTACTGAGGCTTAGGGTTTCAACATACAAAGTTTGGGGAGGCACAGTTCATCCCTCAAGGTGCTGCTCCTTCTTCCCCATTGTATAATGAATAAGTCAAGACAGGTAATTTGTATTTTAGTTATTGGGTCACCAGAAATAGAGTTCCACATCTGAACCTGCTGGAGTGAATTTAACCTCACTGAGAAATATGTGAATTCAAACTGTTTGCAGTGTTCAGATGAAGCTCTGGAATTTTGTCACTTGGAAAGAGGGGTGAATAAATTCCCAGGAAAAAGGGTATGCATAGATCTTTGAATGGTCCAAGGAACAGACAGTAGCAGAGATTATTGTTGTGTTCTCACAAGAACAAAATCTCTGTATTTTAGGAAAAAAAAAAAAAAAACAGGGTAGCAATACTCATATCAGACAAAATAGACTTCAAAAAAAAAAAGGGCCATAAAAAGAGAACCAGGAGGTCACTTGATAATACTCAAGGAAAGAATCCATCAAGAAAACATAAACATGGTAAATATATATGCACCCCACATAGGGGCACCCAAATACATAATGAAAATCTTGGAGGACTTCAAGAAAGATATTGACAGTAACACAATAATAGGGGAGTTCAACACCCCACATTCAAACATAGATAGATCTTCCAGACAAAATATCAACAAAGATATTGTGGCATCAAACAATGTCCTAGATCAAATGGACTTAACTGATATATATACAGCCTTTCTTCCCAAAGAAGCAAAATACACATTCTTTTCAAATGCACATGGAACATTTTCAAAGATAGACCACATAATAGGACACAAAACAAGCCTCAGCAAATTCAAGAAAATTGAAAGCATATCAAGCATTTTCTCTGACCACAAGGGACTGAAACTAGAAGCCAATATCAGGGAAAAAAACCCCAAACACTCAAACTCATGGAGGTTGAATAACATGCTATTAAACAGTGAATGGGTCAAGAATGAGATCAAGAAAGAAGTCAAAATGTTTCTGGAAACAAATGAAAATGAACTCACAACAACCCAAAACTTATGGGACACAGTGAAGGCACTCCTAAAAGGGAAGTTCATAGCAATACAGGCCTACCTAAAAAAGAGAGAAACATTTCAAACCAACAACCTAA